>JAIPRK010000880.1:0-119959 GCA_025469195.1 Chaitophorus viminalis
TATTTTTATTTATAGTTAGTGTGTGTTTGTTTGTGTTAGAGAGAGAGAGAGAGAGAGAGAGAGAGAGAGAGAGAGAGAGAGAGAGAGAGAGAGAGAGAGATAGAGAGAGAGAGAAAGAGAGAGCGAGAGAGAGAGAGAGAGAGAGTAAGAAAGAGATAGAGTGTGAGAGAGAGGGAGTGAGTGAATGGGTGTGTATATGTTTGAGTGTGTGTGCGTGGATATAAATAATATCTTCTCTTTTATCATTGTTAAAATTCGCACGCTTTTCCCCGTGACCAAAACCACCCTCGAAATAACAAAAGTTACCCTTACAGTCCCGCAGTGAATACAATATGTAACTACACAATTGATTATTCTTCCTTTTTCCTCCCTTATTTTATTAACCGAATCGCGCTACATCAGACTGCAAAAACTGAAGTATCGTGTACTACTTAAACTAATAACACAATGTTCTCCTTTTATCGATCTCTTAAAACCCCATGGAAATGCTTTTATTATATAATTAATTATTTATTGCTCAATATTCTTGGCGAAATGAAGGGAATATATCTGTGGTATTTTTGTATAGGTACATTTTAATTTACAATTTATAAGTGTAGGTACACTAATCATAAATTACTCATTACTCGTGCGCATTCGTGTATAATAAGATAAATAAAATTATACACATTATAATAAAATAGAAACATAATAAAAACCACATTACAATAAAAAATATATATAGGTTACTAATAGGTAACATTAACTGTTTTATATATTAATTTATTATTGGATACAAAATAATATACTCAATAATAATTACTTACAATGTTCTATATGTATTCTGTAATATTATGTAAACTTATGTGTACCTTATATTATGTTGGTATAAAGGTACTAATTTTCTATCATATAATTTTGACGATTAAAAACTATTTCCTATTTATGTGTATTACAAATTAAAGAGTACCTGCATTGGATATTATAAACAATAATATAAACATAAAAAGATTAATAACTCTTATCTTATACTACGTTAAACTCTGAAAAGTAATATAATATAAAGAATAAGTGATACTTCAACAAAAACACTTCACTTCAACGGCTACAGAATATAATATCTGATTAAAAGTACGTATAAAAACAAATATATAAAACATTTTATCATCATAATGTTGTGAGATCAATTACGTTACTAAGTAAAGTTTCCGATTTACATGCTACGTAATATTATACAAAATAAGTTTAATTATGAAACTAGTGTCTAAAATTAAAATTATATATAAATAGATCTTAAAATATTTGTATGATACACGTAAGGAACGTTAGAATTATTTTATATATGTATTCTTTTTTGTACTTGGTTACATTCATCACGTTGGTAGTAAAGCGAAGAATTTTTGTTGAGGTAACATTTTTTCTAAAATCTTTTATTGTTTGATGACAATCTGACAAAATAATTAAAAATATAATTAAATATGATTCCTTTTTATTCTAGAAAATCCACAGTGTACATTTTTAATTTTGGATGAGGAATATAATTGAGGTGATAATAATTACATAATAAAATTATATATGATTTATATTATAAATTACATTAAACATTTTGGTAGATACTTGTTTAAGTTCTTTAATCTATATTTCTTATTGAATATTATGGAAAAATTCGAATAGTCATTACATAACTTTGTCGCTAAGTATACATAAAAATTATAATTAACTATAATCATTATATTATTACTAGTTTATAATACATAATAAGATGTCTTTGGATAAGTGATAAGCTAAGTCAGATTTTCTGAAGTCTTACAGTTAAATAATTATTATAGCTGTTGAAAAAATAATAACCAACATTTCTTAGTTGAACTACATGCAGTGTACATCCTATTACGACCTAACATTTATAGTACAGTGAGTAATAAACGCACGGGATTATTTTTTTAACATAAATCAGCTTAAAAATGTTTAGAAACTTGCATGAAGATAAGATATATGTTGTTTCGTTTCGTCATTTTTGATTCTTTCATTGATCATATTATCATATAAGATAGATAAATTAAATTAATTTTCCCCCTTCCAATAATAAGGTCCAACAAAATATTTATTTACATATATATTTTCCAAAAAAAAATGCGCCCTATTTTAGAATATTATCAAATTAAAATCTCAGATAGACCTAGATATCATCGTGCCTATTGTTTACTTTTTATTTTTATATTAGAACTGTATAAAACTGTAGTACAAACTCTTCAGCTCGTGGTGCCCGTTTAACAGTGAAAATTAATAGCGTCGAACTATTTTTGTAAACAAAAGAGGAGGAGACGTTTCAAGTACAAAACATATACATACAATAGTATATGCACTCGAGAGAACCTTCAACGACAGTTGACACTGAGATACCAGCTATTTCTCGGTTCAAGGTCATGAACTGATGAACACAACAATATACCGTCACGTATAACCACATACCAAACACCAATATACATCCATCGATGAAAAACGTGCATCAAACAATAATACAACAGTATTTGAACATCATATAATATGTTATACATCCGAACGCACGCCTAAATATATTCACATGTATACAGAGTGTTTTTAACATGAACAGAGCCAATAGTACTCATAGGATGATTATAACTCTACGACACTATTTTTGAAACTTTTTTTTTTCAATCTTCAAAACCTTAGTGTGCTCAACTATTTATTTATGGATAAATATACAGAATCTCAAGTATTAAATTTCTTATAAAATGCGATATGCGACATTGTTTTTGCGTTTGTAGGTAATATATTATACGTATAGTCTTGAGTTTTTCACGCTCTAGACACCTGCACAGAATCAAAAACTATTGTGTCTCACACATTGATTTGTACGAGGACTTTGCTAGAAATATAATTTGAGCATGTATTTAATTTAAGATTTAACATAATGTTCTAAGAACGAATTGTTTAGAGTAAAATGATTCAGGAATTTGGAAAAGGAAAAAGAAAATTTCAAATTTATTGTCATCAAGTCACTCTTTCGAGTACGCTTATATACTGTAATGGCTTCATTCGTTTCAGATAGGTACACCCTGTATAGACATCTAACACATGTGTGTGTGTGTGTGTGTGTGTGTGTGTGTGTGTGTGTGTGTGTGTGTGTGTGTGTGTGTGTGTGTGTGTGTGTGTGTGTGTGTGTGTGTGTGTGTGTGTGTGTGTGTGTGAGTGTGTGTATATGTGTGTGTGTGCGTGTAATGCATTTAAGTCGCGTATTTATACGCATGCACTACACGCGGTGAACAATGCTTTCTGTCGGCAGTCAATTAAACGTTTCACACGGGCATAGGTATATACGCGCGGGAGGAGCGTCTTGGCTGAAGCCGAGCCCTCTAATCTGCGTCCGCGAGCCGGTGTCGATTAAACGTATATAAATTATAATATTATGACACGTATATTATATATTATGTACACGTCATGTGTAGTCACGCGATAAAATTACGTTTGCTTGTGAACGATGCACAGATGTATTCGTATTATATATTGTATATATGTAGCACAGTATATACCACACGTACCGCGTTATAGGTATATAATATATAATATATATATATATAGGTATATAACATATATATATATATGTATGTAATATTATAATACGTATAATGTAATACGCCTATCGCGACGTGTTGAAAAATCTGTCGTCGTCGCGGTTGTCGTTTTCTCATCACGACGAGCAATATTGTTTTGGTAGGTCGAAGGTGCGCACAAAATATGATATAATATTATATAGATAATAAAACATACCGCGCGTAGCGTCGACCCCGTCATTAGACAGCGATACATTATATTATTATACATTTACATTTTACATTATGTGTAGTACATTGTCTCACGGCGCATTCTTTGCGCGTTTTAAATCCCTATAATATTTACGTACACAGCGCACATTATTGTGATACTCGCTCATAAATTATAACACTATTATTACAATATCTATCTATTATGGTATTATACACCGAAGTATGCCTGTCTATTACGTCCGTGAGTGATGTATCATTATATTGGTGGCATCGTGCAAAATATTATTAATATTATATATAGGTATATCTAACTTATTGTTGAATAAATAATAATATTCCACTTATAGCATATACATACTATAATATAATGCATCGCTGCCTTAGCAGCAACCATATATATGTTATTTCTGTTACTTTTCGAGAAAAGCATACTATGCAAAGAGTTAGTTGACATTCCGTCAATCCATCTCAGTACTTTTACAACTTTTACTTAAATATCAATATAATTTTTTCTGTGCGATAATTAATCCACTTACGTGGTATTACAACATACTATAAACAAAATGTCATATACTATTATCGTGAATGAATTTCTGATAACACCACGTAACTCAACCAAAGAATAATAAAACATTAAACAATATAATAAGATCACATAGAATTTGATTAGTTTTATTCACTTCCATAATAATTTAATATAATTTGGATATAATATTTAATTAAAACATCTATACTAATTAATACAAATGCTATGTTAAAATATTATGACGTCATACGATTTGAAATCAATTATTAAATCATTGTAATAGTATATTATATCGACTGTTAACATTTCCATGATGTGTCATCGCTTATTTCGGATATTATTATTTTTATTTGAAATTCAATGTAAATATCAGAAATTTTAAAATGTAATAAATCGCTTTCATCATACCTGGGTTAAAAACTTAAAATATTTAATGGGCCTGTTTTTCAGATAAAATTCATAATATCTTTTACAGCTATTGTCAGGTAATAGGGGAGACCTGAGTAAGTTGACGAATCTAAGGTTCAATGCATTTTTAAAATATAATACCTTTATATAAATCTGTCAATTTTACACACATAGAGGGAGAAACTTCTGAAGACTATTCTCAAATAAAAGTTAATCTTAATTATTTTTTAAAACAGATTAAAAAAATAATTACAATAGTAACTATAGTTTAAAGTATATCGAATATATTTTTATTTGACTCGATAATATTTTATATATTATTTGTACTTCGAGTATTGGGCATATTGCAATAATAAAATCAAAATTAATTTTTATAAAAGACATTTGTCACGTGATATTTTAAACATTTTTTAAGAGATTAAATTGAATTATTGGTATTAATGATACATATATGTGTCAAAATGCTGGATCGTGCGTTACGATTTAAAAAATAAAAAAATTAATAGTTAGGGTCGTTTGGGCTATCAGAATCCTAACCCAGAAAGTCGTATTCGCCTTTTTCAGTGCGATTTTCGTAAATAGATTGTATTACTATTATTATTGTTACATGTTATACTTACATAGCATACAAATATAGGTACAAATGTTATAAAGGTATTAGGTATTTATATATATATACTAATATCTAGATGTCTAAAATATGACAATACGATACACAAGAAACTGTTTAAAATATTAATCATCGTTATATATTGCAGGCTCGTTGTAACCTTTTCATCGATATGCCAGGTACCCTATATATTTATATTATTATCCATTCGAAAATAATTCGACAATTATTTCAGTTTTTGATGCGGTGACATAAACGTTTTGTATACTTAATAATATAGTTTATAGGTACGCATCATTATGAATATCTGCACAACGTACAGACGTCTGCTACACGTAATAATAATTTACGCAAAACCGACAAAACCGATAGCGTGATATGAAATAATATGTGACTGACGAATTGTTATCGTTTTGACTTGGCATCGACAACTTTATACTATTCATCTAATATTATAATAAGTGCAGGTACCCGTTCGGCAAACATACCGGTATAATACACACTGAAATCCACGTGACCGAATGGTGGGTGGCGGTGGAAACTGGTTTCCAGCTCGTCGTGGTTGGTAGCCGTGCGTTAACATGGCGTCTGGTTCATACCCCTTTCACCCGGCGACGTGGCAATTATATACGAGTTATAACCGCAACAAGGGCATTACGATGTCGTGTGTACCGTCTATACGATATTATAATAACATTTAGGTAGGTACGCATGTAGTTAGCAGTGGTGGATGGTGGTTTAATAAAACAACCGAAAAGTAAAAAGAGAATATTAATGTATAATAATGTTAGGCTTCATAATATGATACATCCAAAACAACAACGTAGAATATTACTGTGCCGAATAATTGCGTCCTAACCATTAAATAATATTATATGTTCAATTACCGTTTGCTTTCCAGGAAAATTCCAGTCTATTTGCTACCTGTATGTACTTATACGCATCTCTAAAGCATATATATATAGTAAAAAAAAAACAAATATATCATGAGGTTTTTGTTCGCGTTCGAAAAGTTACTGTGTATAATATACGTATGAATATGATTTACGTACATTTTAATGTATCATGTGTATGTCGGTATGCAGTCAACAAGGCGATGATATTCTTCTAGGTCATCTAAAATTTATTTAGTCACAACGTACACAATATTTCAATATTTTGATAAAAAAAAAAAAGTGCCATAGTCCTTCGTTTTTCAACCAATCAATATCACATTGTATCGGTTATAAATTAGTTATTTATATTCCTGACAAAATTATTATTATTTATAATTAGAAATTGATGAATATTGCCATAGTTTTAAAAATGTATGCTCATTTCTCGTTGTAATTGAAGTGTGGTTTTTTATAACAAATCGTGAGTTATATTTTTGATTTGATTGTGATTGCAAAGCGAGTGAACGAAGGAAATCAATGATCCGAGGCAATGATATTTTTAAATTTCATAATTTATAAAATGATCCACACCATTCTAATTGTTATTAAGATTTTTAAAATAACATATAATAAAAATTATGCTCTCTTATACAAACGTATTTCATTAAGTTCTTTTATAATCACCAGATTATGTGTTTTTACTCGTTTTTGGTTTCAAATCCCAGGTATTTAGTATAAATACTTGTTTGAATATTACGTCCTGCAAAATATTAAATACAATTAATACAATATATTACATTATTTATAATAATATAAGTTATAATACTATGGTTTTATTTTAAGTCTATTAAGTTCGAATAAAAATTAACATGAAAGAATTTTTATCAATATAAATGTAACAGTGCAGCCAGCCGGTATCGTCATTGTAGATATATATAAATCGGATAATAGAGTAATATTTCGTTGGAGTACCAATAAATTGTAATTACGTTAATTACCCATTGATTAATATTGTTTAATTTCAGACTTATGTTTGTACATAATGTGGATTTTAAAATACACAGTTTACTCAATATTTAATATAATTTTTTGAAGACTTCTTGAATAATTAATTCCACGATATAAAAAGTTAATAATAATGTTCAGTCATCTTAAAAACTTAAACTCTGAGGTAAAATTATTAATTAATATTATATTACGATAATGCTTTGTTCCTTTCAAATAAACAACTTAATAAAAGTATAAAATATACACTCTACACTTTCTTTGAGTGATGTTTAAAATGTATTAAGGGTTGGGCAGATTGAAATGAAAAAATAAAAGCTTCTGTTGTTTTTTTTATTATTATTAAATTTTATTTTAAAACGAGACAGCGAATAAAAATTCAAATAACGTATATTTTATAGTCGCGTATACAATAATTATTCCATTGACTTGAACATTATCAACAATGAATATTATTAATAACAATCATAAATTATATAACTATTATATTTAATGATCACTGCGTTATATTCAAATGCCGTTTTAATCTTTTATGTTCAATTTTCAAACTTTACAAAAACGGCGCACAGGTGGAATGATATTTGTTGTCTATATATTATTATAAACGTCATTCGACAAAATTATATTATCTTGATAAAAAGTACGATGTGAGTTAGTAGGTATTATAATATTGTATTGGATTATTAATTAAACTGCAATGTATATAGTATGATATTTTATGCACAATTACAAAATATTTCATTATCAGTCCTATATTTTAAATGTACACTTATTCAAGTGTCGGGCTTGAAATAATAAAACTGTTCTTGAATACAGAAGAGCGGAATTAATGGAATATATAATTGGCCAACGATATTACGGAGCAACTGTGAAGTCCGCGTCAAACTTTCTAGCAGCTCACGCTAAATCCGATTAATATGCAAACACCGCGAGAATAATTTATACACATCTAAAACAATGTAATTGAACGAGTAAAGTGAGTGCATGCCACACGTAACGATTGCAAGACATTTCCTACCATCATATATATATATATATATATTATATGAGTATTTCCCCGCTCAACGTGTAATTATTGAAAGGATTTTTTCTTTGCAAACTTAGCACTTCTGTAATTGTTTTCAAAGTAATACAAACACAAATTTCATTATTTGCGCACGTATGTATTGCACACAGTTGTGCGCTGCGCAGTGACGTATATTTACTGCGGGGGGTCATACATACATACACCGCTGCTGAACCTTCTCCGGAACCGAGAGCGTATACGCAGCATACATAAATGCGCACATAATATATTAGTCCTTAAAATAACAGTACAATATTCTATAAACGTGTACGATATTATATACTACGTTATAGGTTACTTACTGTTCAATAAAATTATAATATGCACACCTATGCAAAGTCTAAATTGTATAATGAAAAAAAAAACTTGTAGGATATCGTAATACAAATTAAAAAAAACACGAGTTTTCGTATTGAAGTATACATATTATTTTGTTCTATATCTACGGATTAATAAGAATTTCGTTTACTTTATTACTAGTATAATAATTTATATTATAAACTATATAATTTATACCTAAATTAAAATAATCGATCCATGTGTATAGGTATTTATATAGGTATATATAAAATAAAGGAATATTGGTTTTTCAATGGTCAATTTGTATTAATCCTATAATACAAGACCTAAATACTATAGAATGTCGACCTTTACACAAAATTATAAATTTTCATCATAGACTTTATTATTAGTTATTACTTAACTATATGGCATAGGTATTTGATTTAACACGACTTTAATATAATAAGCAAATGGAAAGCAGTCGTAATTGGATTATACAAATAATCCGTATCAGTAGTAGTCATTCGGTTTATTATGGTTTGTTTTATGGTGTTGTATAACGTGTGCTATATTTAAATAATTACTATCCAACCTGATTATAGAAATTGCGCGTTCAAAATCTATTTCCGTCAAGTTTGAAGATCGGTACCTGTATTGGTTATGTATTCATTTATCATCATTCATCACTTATGTATTAATACAATTTAAATAATTATAATTACATTTATTATTTACTACGTGTATAGTATATACGCACATATAATATAATATAGTATATACATATATAATGTCTATATTTGTATATGTGAATGAATATGTTTATACTAAACACTTATCGTAAGTAAATGCATCTTCAATGATGGTAAAACCGAATACCATTATTCGTGCGTGGCCATGTTACGCGTAAGTATAAATGTATCAATCTCAATCGAAAAAGTATAATATTAAATCGATAAATTGATATAAGATGGGTCTCAACTGCTGCAAAATATTGTTATGGCTATCATTAACTGACCGGAAAACTAAATAATTGGTCACGTATTTGGCACCTTAAGGCTCAAGGTTTCTGTCTTACGCCTTTACCACAAAGAAGGGATGGCTGCTGATCAGTCTTTTATCATGCAGAATATGTAATAATCGTCTCGGGTCCGTTCTCACCGATGGTGGTCATGTACGTCAGTGATATTACTGACTGAGTCAACTCCAACACTACAACCCCACCTACACTATATTATTATGAATTCATTAACTTATATATATAACTTTTAGCAAATTCGACTCACGGGATACTCCAGAGTATGTAATACGTTGAATCTGTATCAGCTACATATCCTATCCACAGTTACTCGAGTTACTTACAGTGGTGATTGAAATGAGAGATCGATACTTGTGTTGTTCTAAATGTTGTATTTGTTCGTATTTTATGTTGAGAGTTTAGTATGTGTATGTGTTATAGTATATGTTTATAGTGTGTGTGGGAACCGTAAGAAAAATAACAACGAGTACTGTAGAATATGTTTATCCCGCGAAATGTGATAAATGAAACATTTAAATCTGACTTTAGTGGAGAAACAATTAAATTAAATGTGAATAAAACTGCTCTATGTTTCCGCCATAAGTCTTCTTTGTAAACAAAGTATTTAAACATGAACTATTTTAAATTCATATTGTATACCTATAAAATATACAATGTGGTATATTCCAATGATTTACATTTGAACACATTAAAATATTGATATGATTAATATTGATATTGATATGTGTTCCTTCCATAAAAGTTCTAGTTCCGACCGGTGAAGTGGTGTGAATGCAGGTGCACTATAGCTGTTTCTACAAATTTTCGATAGTTTATACAATAATTGTCTTTTAAGTCGGAATATTCGCTAATACTGTATGTTAATATGTAACCATTGCAAATAAATCAATGTTTGTGCAGATGAAATGTAAGTGTAACGTGTTATAGTTTCATAAAATAAATACTTAAAATTATAATTAACTATATTAATTATTCCAAAGCAGTCGTCCTATACAGCATTTTAACGTGGTATGAAAGACTGTTATAAAAGCATTTACTTATTTTGCGACTAAATTTTACCTATTGTGATTTGTTAATCTTATGCTTGTAATTTTCAACAACTATTATACTTTCCACGAAATCACTGAGCAGCAATAACGTTGAAAGTCGGGCAAAAAAACCACTTTTAAAAGTGTGCAGGACTAATTATCGAGTGAGTATCGTTAGTGTTGTACAAACGCCCACGCACATCCACGGTGGGTATAACATTTTGCAAGACAAAGCAATTATAGGTCAATATACCATACAATACCGATCGCTGCTCCCTCGTTCTATAAAGTGGTCGAATACACACAAGTCTGTTAATTCCCCAGACAGACCGTTGATAAGGGTGGAAATTGATTCGAGAAACCCTTCGCTAAACTTTATAGCTGTTTAGCAATTAACCGAGTATGACGCTAAAACACCAATATGGTATCATATACATTATTAATATTTTACTGTACACAATAATTATTGTATCACAATTATATTGTATACAATTACACTTACAGTTATATTAGTCGGTGCTTATATAACATTGGAAAACCGCTGCATTCTATACGTACAAAGGGATAACCTAATAATATAGCTTTCTTATAATAATAATGTCTAACTTAAAATATAGAAACTTTATTATGAGTATTATTGGGAATAAGTTTTATGATTATTACATTCGCGGCATACGGTTTAATATTTATGTGGTTTATATGGTTTATTATTTACGAGGTAGATTTTCGTTGGTAAGAAAATTCTGTTTCTATAAATCATGATATTCAACGACGACGAGTTTGCTGGGATTTATTAATATAATATATAATTTATAAAATTATTGTAGTTATATTCACCAAAGATAATTGATAATAAATTAATAAATGTAAACACTATAATATATTTATTAATATAATTACTGTACTCAATATAGATTAATTGAACCTATCGATAAATCGGGTTTGCTGAAGCATATAATATACAATGTTATGCTAATTGAACTGCAACGAAATAGTTTTAAATTTGATACAAGTATATTGCTTATGAGAACGGGTTTTTAACATTTAAAATTCTTATGTTTTTGTGTGTAATGTTAAATTACACGTAACATCATTAAACATTAAAAATAGTTATGATTACGGTTTGTTAAACGTAATCGTTAAAGGATAATGAGCAATATGTGTTGTTCGATGTAGTGCAGACTAATTTGATATTAAATTTGTAATTGTATTTAATTCGCAATGCACTCTACGTATATTGCTATTTATTTCGGAAACCAATGTAATATTTTGACAGAAATAAAAATATTGATGTAAAGTTCATAATTTTAAATAATATTCATAATTATATTCATTTGTATATATTATTTACTAAAAATAAAACTTGATACCTTGACTATCATTTGACTACCACAATCCCATAAAAAAGTTCATTTTATTCGCTTATCTGAGTCACAAACAATTTCTAAGGCTAAAAATACATCCCAATCAAGAACAATGTTTCATGTGTTTAATGTTTATGTGGAATTTTATTAATTAAACCTAATTAACAGAAAAATAATTTGAATCATAAAATGTAAAATATAATAACATTCCTATCTTTAACAGTCTAATCTTATTTATTTATTATCATACCTACATAACTTGACATGGTGGTTGAACTAAAAAATTATGTATTTTATTTTTTTAGGCTTATTTTATACTTTTAAGAAGCACTTATAACATAAACCGATTTTTATACATATCCGCCCACAAATCTTTTTTATGAGAAAAATGTAATTTCATAAACAACATTGCTAGAAAAAATAAATACTTGATGATTGGATAGATTTGTAATTTTTATTAATGAATTATGTACTAATTTTTGATTTTAATTTATTTGAATATTTCATATTTTTGCATTTTTGGCCATTTATTAAATAACATTTTTAAATTAATTCATCATGTACGATTTGATAAATTCGTCAGAGCTAGAAAAGAAGCAAAATAACAGAAAATTAGACAAGATGCTTACCATTATATTTTGTTCGAGAAAACTGCAGAGTATATTAAGTTGAAAATGAGATAATCTTGAAAAAATACAACATATAATTTGTTAGCCACTTTATCATTTCTTATTTTTGAATCATTCATATTTGCATGGTAGAAATCTAGAAAACATGAGTTCGATCATGAATACGAGATTTTTACTTTTTGCTAAATTTTTTGTTTTGAGGTTCTTACTATAGTTACTATACAATACACGTACTTACCCGTAAATTTATTTATTCTTCATGTTAAATTATTCAATCTTCGTATACAAATATTATTAATCGTTAATATTGAACATTTAATTTTATGTGTTAACAATTTTAATTTTTATATTCATTCATTATAAAATTAATCGTGGGATAATTTTAATGAAATTTATAGAAGTAGTATTATTAACTATGGCATTTTGTTAATTTTATTTAATAATATGCAATCGTTTTCTTAATTTTAAGTACATTTTTTAATTAATAAAAAAGTAATTATATAGAGGTGAGCATATTTTACTAAAATTTATCAATTTTAATTAAATAAATTAGGTGTATAATGGATGATATTATACATCACCACGTTCTCGTTCTCTTTTCTGAATTTATTATAGTTTTAATGCTTTAAATTTATGTGGGGTGAAAATAATTTAGCCATGATATGTTAGTATAGGACGCCAGTATGAATGTTTTGTCTCCATAATAGGTCTTTTGTCTAAAAAAACAACATAGTAAATTTGCGATTAGTAGTTCAAATGCTGTGTTGTTAGTAAAGTTTTAATAATGAGAACTGTTCAGGCTTATTATCAAAAATGGTAAGAACATTATCTGTGTTTTATTAGTTGGGTTTTTCGACATTTTTATTTTTAAGCACATTATGCAAAATATTACATTTTCAAAAAAAAAACTTATACTTCTCATAAAAATTAAAATATCATAAATACTACCCAAATAATGCTCACGATAAGTTTGATATTAAAAAATAATATTGAATTAAAACATTAATATTAAAACACAGTCTATGAATTACTGAATGAAAATTTACTATGTTGTAACACATACAAGTATGATAATGTGAAGTCCTTTTAAGTCTGAAATGTTCAAACAATGAACAAAGAAATTTAAATAAATAAGATATTTTAACGGAAATATACAGTTTTCTTTGTATGGGTTTTTATGATTGTAGGTATTTGTAAAAATAGATGTTGATGTATAAAAACAATTACATTTACTTTAAACATATTTTGAAGGTATTCAACTTGCATACAGAAATCAAACTATATAGACAAATCATATTTCAAGATTGGCTATTTCAGTAACTGCCATTTAGATGATTCAATTGAAAAAAAAAATACTATATAAACCAATAAAGGGACTAACTGATAAAATAAGGCAATAGCTAGATAATATACTATTTAAACTATTATTTTACAATAATTCTAAATAAAACATAATTGAAAAATATAAAATATACATATATGTATATATATATATTATAATTTTAAAAAAAAATGGTATTAGTATAGACAAAATAATGCTGTAAGCCATCTCTGGTTTATTGAAGTTGAAACGATTATTATGCTGTGATTTCCATTAAAAAAAAATACAAGCTCCAGAAACAATGGAGTCGATATCAATGTCAATGAAATCATTGTACATAAACTTATAAACTATCATATAAGCAGCTAACCGTAATATTTATTGATCACGCTTTTAATTTTATATTATTCATAAATTAATTATATTTGGTATCATTAATCATTATATTATTCTCGATTTAATTGAATTGTAACTAGTTTACATACACTTAAATTTCGGGACATATTGTTATTATTTTCATTACTATATTATTCATATTTGTTATCTTAATATTTTCTTTATGTTCACATTGTAGTTCTTATTATTTGGACGCACATATTGTTATTGTATCGTATCATGTAACCCTTACCTATTATGTATACATACTTATGTAATTTGTTGAGCTTAATAGTTTATACTAAAGGCATATAAATGAATAAAAAAAAAAAAAAACCATAATAGTTGATTTTTGATTTATTTTACTCAGAAGTTTCAATAGTAATGACTAAAAGGTACATTGGTTTCAAGCTCAAAGACCAATACAGCAATATAATATATACACCCGATCGTAGAGTCTCTTTCGACTGAAAAATCTCAACTAATATCTATTAATCCATTCGACAGCTAAATAACATGTTAAAAAACACTGTACAGAATTGGTCGAATATTGGTCACAAAAAGTATGACTCCTCAAGAATTATTTTTATTTTGTTATTGATATTCTATAATGTACTTACAACACAATTTTACATCTGATACGTGATACAAGTAAATCATGTACGTAAAATATAAATGGTTAATTACAGTCATAATCAACTTTTGCTTCCCAAAATATGATTTTATTTTTGATTTTATAAGACTTTGTTTTGTGAATTTAAATTTTGAAGGTTGTGAATTTTAAAAATAGTTATTTATATCTGGGTTATGTTTTTCTTATGGTTAGTTAAATTTTATAATCTTATTTTATTTTAGTTTTTTTAATTGTATAAATATTATTATTATATTAATATTTATAATCACATGATGCGATTTAAAACTGATTTGTAAGTATTTGATGGATAGGTATCTTGAGTAGATAAAACATAATTAGATAACAAACATGTCTTATAAGCCATTTACATTTTCGTTAGCTTTATAATCAAATTCAAATAGATTTAGGTATTTATAATAGTAGGTACATAAATATCATACATTATTAATTTTAAAATGCTAAAAAAAATGGTTTTAAATTAATAATATAATTAACAACAAAGCCTTACGATTACCTTTCATTCCAATCATAAAATAATATATTTACGCCAAAACCTTACCAACACTACATGTCTACATAGGTACGCACCAAACTACACGAAATACACGAATAATATTACAGTATAATGATATTTTCTTCTGTTGGGAACCTTGATAATTATTTATATACATCCACTGAATGAAAGAATGAAAGGGTCATAACAATGGTCATGGTTGTTAGGTCTTAACAAAACGCATGTCAAGAATATCTAGAACACTGATCACGAGTCTTGTAATTAAAGACTGTATACAAAAAAAGCATATAAGTATTATAGCGTTACATTATTTTAGGTACATTGTTACACAATTAAAAACAATTACTTACTAAAAATTAACCGCATGCAAAGGCGATTTTCTTACAAGCGTTAATAATAGCTATTACAATTTGACCCAAAATCGTAAAAAGAAAAAAAAAATTGTTGAAAAATCTGTTTGAATAATATAAAGGTGCATGTTTACACTTGTTGCTATAATTCTAATATACTTGATGTGTTTGTCCTTGTTTGGAGCGTTTCATCACATAATCGTTTTTTGACGACTTATTCAAAATGAAATTGTTATAAAAACACAGTCCCATTAAATATGGATGAAAAAAATAGATTGTATCTACTTATACTTTACGGCAGCAATAATTTTATAATGATGAACACGTGATTTAATGATTTGGTTTAATGATGGTTGACGGAAATGGTATAGAATAGACGTTTAAAATATGTTTTCAAACATCCAACTCATAATAATATCCACATCTCAAAAGTGTATACAAAAAATATTCAATTGAATTCAAACTTGAGCCTGCATTTTCCATCTTATTAGCAACTGCGGTTTATCAAGTAGATTTAAGAATTTTCTACTCAATATTCAAGCCATAATTAATATTGTGTAAATGGTTGACCCAACTCACATTTATACGATTGATCCAAAAACTGGTGCTAATATTGCGTGGAAATTGAAAAGTTGTTCTCGCAAATCATGAATATATCAGAAAAAGGGGATCATCAATTTAAAGAAAAACTATTTAGGTATTATACATCGTAGAAGATACGCGTGTAAAATAATTAACTTTTTTAATAACCACACGCGTATGCGAGCTTGAAGAAATCAAGGATTTAACAACACCAAGCATGATAAATAATCAAACCTATGTATTATGACAATTTTTTCCCAATTTTAATTTTTAGATTGATAAAAATGTAGTGTGTTATCTCGTGTATAATGCATTTCAAAATATTTACTAAATTCAGTTAATGATTAATTTTTCTTCTACTTTTTTTTTATTTAAACTACACATACACATACACTATATTAGTTATTTTTCTTGTTCAGATTTTGAAGGTCGTTAAAGCCTATTTCTAATCCACACCGTCTACTTCACTGTATACTTCGTTTTTTTACCTCTCACTAGGTTATTGACTCCTAACACAAGTATAGTCGTGTAGATCTTGTTTTACTCAATTTTCCCATATTCTTTTCCAGTCTTCCAAAAGATCTTTTGTATAAACGTCCCTTACAGTTCTTATACCAATGTGTCTTTATTTATACTTTACAGACATACACCGATCAGAATATTCTTTTGTTCCATAAATCTCCGATTGTATTCTATTAAAAAATAAATTAATCCAAATAAAACTTCACGCTAATATTTAGTGTTTGATTTTCAATCGCAAAACTTATGGTAGATTTATTATTAATTGTAGTACTTTAATAGAGAAGAAATTTTTTACGGCCCTGAATGGTAATCAAGGTTTGTCAATTTTTTAATTGGTCATGGATTAATTTTAATAAAATATGTATGGATACAATGATGTAAACAATAAGAACTATTGATTTGGAACTATTGAAACAATAAGATTCCCTAAACGATTTGATACTTTTGGCAAACGTTTTATTGACAATAATGGAGCATTTTTTTAGTTTATTTGCTTAAATAGACAAATAATTTGTAAATAATTTAGCGAAATTTGGGAATAAAATTATATATTTATTCGATGTATGGAATTTTGTCTCAAAAAATATTTATCAAAATAAATGACAAAATACATTTATCAAAATAATAATACAGTTAACAATATACTTTGGATACAATAATATATGATACATGATACTGAACTTTCATAATCACGCGTATATAAGATGTTAAAAATATATTTAAAATTAGACTATAGGTTTTGTTGAATTTTTTAATAATTTCTTTTAATCTTTCTATTACATGTTTTAAAATGTGACTCATGCAACTATGTAGTATTTGTTTACTGTCGTATTTCATTATTGAATGCGTTATTATATATTATTACGTTCATATACTCAAACAATTTGAGAAACACTGGTACAATACGCAGGTACAATATACTAATATATTGTAAAATATACATCACTATTATTTTTAAAATTAGTTGAGTGATGCGGTTTGTGAGCGACTAGATACATAGTATTTTTATGTCCTATATATATACTTACATACCTCTTCTATACCTACTGTGCGGCAAGTGGGAATAAAAAATTAATTTAAACACGACTCTGTGGCATGTGCGCTAACATTCCGTGACCGTCGACCAAACGTCGTCCATGAGATATTATTGTTTATTATGCATATACATTTACTTATATACGTAGGTTATAGCCGTTATAGGTTTATAGTTATTTTATTAAATTACCTATATAAATGCAAAATGGAACTTTTTTTATTGATTTTTTTTTTAAGGGAGTACATAATGTATGTACAGCGCGTTGACATTGTTCACTATAATAGTTTTGCTCCATTCATTCATTATTTAAATTATACGTTTTTAAATCCACTATAGTTATTACTTTTACTGTCATTATAATTCTTTTTGCAATTTATTATTTTTGTATTTATGTTAAAGTTGTTAATAATCTAGAATATTACTAGCTTGTCCAATTTTCCTCAATAAATAATACATAATATATAATCCTTGGTTTATATGTATACATTATAAGTTATAACATGCATACTATTACCAATCACGTATATTATAATACTATGCACTGTGTAAAATGTAAGTATATAAATTGTCACTCCAATTTTAGACTGCTAACTGCTAAATTACCGCGCTCTATCTATTCAAAAGAATCTAGAAAATTCGGCAATCCGGTTACTAAAATACAATGTTCAACAGACTACATATTGTATACTTACTATTACCTATTATATACATTTTTTTTATGCAGTTATTCCTAATTATATAACGTTTTTGAGCTATTGCAGCTTTGAAATGAATCGTCAAGTATTTAAGTTTAGCATATTCGTCCAAATAATACTTCAGAATGCTAACTTTTTATTCTACTTATTATAACTCAACTGTTTTATATTTTTGATTATAAATATTTTATTTTTTGTATTATTTGTCGGTGACTTAATATAAAATTACGTTTAATGTTTTGTTTTATTAATCCATTTTCTCATTTTTCATTTAACGTGATTCGTTATAATTACGTATACGTTTTTACATTGTTTTTTTTTTTAAAAAAAAAGTTGTACGTTATAATTATAACATTTTCAAGGACTGATTAGCATTAATTTATATTGTATACAAAATTAGTTTTATTTTTAGATAACATTTAGCATTGTTTTTAATAGAAAAAAATATTAAAAGTCGGAATACATATAATATAAAAGTAATGCAGAGGGTGTATTGAGAAGGAGCAAAATGGGGCAATTACGAAAATTGGCATGCAACGACAAACTATTTTACCGTTGACATGAGAATTGTATGCAAATCATTTTACAAAAATTGATTTACAAGTTGGTGTTTATATATTTGCAGATATTACAATCGTAAATTCCCATTAAAGCTTGACGAACTTTAGAGTGAAATATAATTAAATATTACGAATAAAATATATCATACAAAAGATACAATATTATCACCTATGATAATTGATATAGGGAACTATAATCATTATTCAAGCTACACTGCGTAACTGCACAATATAGTGGTGTACATATTATGAAATTATAATAAGTACATGGTCTAAATAATTATAAGACGTCTAATATTATCAGTGAGTTACTAATTTATTATGGAAGTATAGTAACATGTCTAAAGTAAATATTATGTATATTTTATTATATATATATATATATATATATAAATATGATACGATTTTAGGTTGACTATATGTGGAGTTGGGTAAAAACAAATCAAGATGATGAATTAATAATTAAATGAATTGGTAATTAAAAATAAATAAATAAATAAAATAAATTGTGAATCATACTATATTTTTATACAACAATATAACAATTACAATTAGCTATAACAATTGGCAACTTATAGTAATTAATAATACCTACCAATATACCTACCAATGTTTAATATTTCCTTCTCGCACCACTTGTTGTTCTATCCCTTTCCACATTCCTTGCTCTTTCAAAAATGTCCTGGAAAATTCACTTATTATCCATCTCATGTGAACAGCAAATAACGACCCCTCTTTCTTTTATTGTAATTTTCTTTCATAATGTAATTATCTTATTGTCACTATATTAGTACATTTAATTATATCTTGTAAGTATTACTGTTAACTTGTTCTATTTGTATTGTACTTTTTATACTGCTTACCCGTTTAAATATTTAAAAAGTTATAATAACAATATTTAAATATCTAAAAAAAAAAAATAATAATCATAATAAGATAAACCACTATGTAGCTGCTAAAAAATAATATATACCTATTATTAATTCATAAATATTTATAAAATAATGATTATAAATTATAATGCTCATCTCGCATCATATGCTATGTAAAAGGAGAACTCCTTAGTCCTTACATACATAAGGCCCGGCATTAATTATACGTTTCTTATGATAAAAGTTTTTAAAATAATAAATTATATCTTATAACCATTACTATATGCAAGTTTAACCTGATGGGTTCTAGTCGACTATTTTCATGCGTTCTATGCGGCTTCTTTGATAGCAGCTATGACATAATATGTCAATTTGCCAAACGATTTCACAGACATTAATTGTTGATCACTTGGTTATATTAAATATAAAAACTTCAAACTTAACGGAAAAATCAATAAGTGTATTTTATGTACCTAACATACTTACTTGGGTTATTAGTTGATAAAAGAACTTACTGTTTAACGATAATAAAGTTTTGGTATTTCAGGCGAGCAATAAAAGATTTTTCACAATTAATACATTTATTTTTTTGAATATCCAACGATCCAATATTCTAATATTCTAATAATGTAAAACTTTATTTATTTCATATGTGTTTATATATTTTTTCCTGACCAAAGGGAAAACAATTTCCAGACCATAAATGATTATAGAAAGATATTAGTGACACTTAAAAAAAACTTAACAAAAACTAAAATGTTTATAATTCATAAAAAAAATTAAAACAAAACAGTGGCGTAAAATGTTTTTAAGGTTTTTAATTCCTTCGGTACTTGGTTAGCAAAGAATTAGTATAAAATGTAGTCATATTAGATTTATTATACACCTAATATGACTACATCGTGTATACGACTATACGAATATGCCAAGAACTTCGAGATATACAAGTAGATTCAAAAAGTACTAGAGCGATAACAGTGCGTAAGCATGTGTTATCACCAATCAACCGTTAAAATTATACTTTTTATTAAAAATTTTTATTTTAAAATGTATTTATAATTAAAAAATATTATGCGTATATTATGCATAAAATAAAATAAATTGTTTTTGATTTAATAGATAGTAAAATACGGCGTAATATAAATGTTATTATAAAGTATAGATTTCTCATACAGTGTACCTCCAGTACGATGTTATAAACTCTACTATAGGGGGGTAGCAGATTTATACCTTGGAAATTACTTTTTTTTCGTTTCTCATTCCATATGTGTGTATAAAGCAAATTATATATTATATGATGTACGGCTATCATCTTATAAATCTTACAATCACATGACGATAAACTAAAAAAAAAAAATCATCCTTTAACCATCTATATACATAGGTATATATAGTTGTTATAATATATAAATTGGTTTTATGTTGGACAGATGTTCAATTATTTGGTATAAAAGTGTATACTTAAAATAAATGGATTTTTGCAGTAAATGTCATTTAACAACAACCATATACAATTTAAATTAAATTTCTTCTATTTCATATAAAAATTTAATTTTCATGGGTTTATAAATTATGCGGGTATATAAAATAAAAATTATAGTTTTACATGTTATACCTGGCAAAGCACGTATATGGATACATTGTATTTAGTACATGAAGATTCTGTATTTTATGTATATATAATATATATGTACAAAATAAAAGTACCGTAAACGTTCATTTATAGTAATTATTGGTAATTTTGTGTTTTTGATGAAATAACAGTTGGCTTTGATCTTGAAAAAAAAATGTAATAATAGATAGTAGCGTATATAATATATATATATATATATATAATATGACATAGTACATTAAAAACCCATTATATTCGCCTAAGAAGTTTATATATATATATATTTATGTAGTACTGGATATATAATTGGTTTTTTAAATGAGTACCGCAACCATTACACAAGACGGACCAGTAATAAACGTTATATAGTAAAATATACTTTAAATTACTATGCACAAGCGCACTTCTTATCTTAATAATAAAAAATTTTATTAACTACGTTTATCATCTTCGAGTTATTATTTACAACTCGTGCGTAACCCACCGATCATATATACGAAATCATTACGAATACACTATACGACAATGCATACATATATACTATAATATACCCGCGCAGTATACAATTTATAACCTTTCGGCCTTCGGTGTATTATATTATTTTTTTCTCGTTTCTAAACACACGGCCACATGATTATATAAAACTAAAATATTCTTATATACATCCGTGAGCATGTAATTTATTTTTATTAAGAGTATTGAAAAGATTGTTATAGATTGAACGCGTATTAAACGCATAAACGTAGTGGTATATACATATATGTAGCCATATGCAGGTACATATAATATATAAGTTAGGATAAAAATACATTGTAATTCTTTGCACGCGGTTTTTTTAAAAAAAAAAATATATATCATACACGTGTGGCGTGTTGCGTTTTTGTATTATTATTATACGCACATACGCAACGCGTTTACAAGTTGTGTGAAAAAATGAACAAATTAATTATATACAATTCTAAATGCATATGCAGTGTGCAGTGATGTATAAAATGCAATAATAATCTTCCCGAGGGATAAGGAAGAAGGGGTTGAGTCAAACACAAATGTATTATATGAGTTGATATAATGTTACTATATATTTATATATATATATACACGTATAAAAGTACACGCAGATGTATGCATTAGTTTATAGTTTTATGTTTGAATCATTTTTTATTGTACCGTACGCATAATATGAATAGAGATTATAATATTATGTTGCAGTTTTTGGAAAAAAACTGGTCATTTATATAATATAGTCGTAATAATATGAATACAAAATATAAAACATAAGACACTTGCGTAAACATTGATGATATAATTAACGCATTTATAAGAATGTTATTATGTTGAGTTAACACGGGTGTGGGTATATCGCGTATATAAGATATATACGACTGCATATAATAATGTAGGTACCAATGAAGTATAAACGCCGTTGCAGTATTAAAATAACGTCGATGGATAAAACGTAAACGCACCGGGTCACGACAAGTGAGAGCAATAAGTATATATGTATATTTTAATTAGGCCAGAGGCAATACAACATGGCTCTAAAAAAAATAAACACTAAATATGCAAGTACTTGTGCACTTAAAACCTTTAAAATATGCACTAGTAATACCTACCTAATGCATTTGAAATTTTGCCTTTAACGATTTAATTAGATAATATTACTTATTTAAAAAACATTTGACCCTACCATGAACAATAAATGAATAAAAAATGTATAACTAAAGCATCAACAAGCCAGGGACTTCAAGTAGAAAAATCATTTTGATAAATGTTTCAAAAACAAAATACAAATGTAATAACAATTTGATAAATGTATATATCTTTAAATGTTTATAAATGAAATTGTAATCACAAAGAGCTCCTAAAATGCACGTAGAACTTATAATAATGTGTAGTCTCAAATAGCAAAATTAAGCGACACATATTACATATTATGTTACATACAGCTATAGATTTGGGTTAAACGACGTAAAACACTATATACGCAAACACTAGAAGTCCAATAATTTCACTTTTCAATGTCAAATATAGCATATTTGAGACGTGTTTATCGTTTAATTATTTAGATAATTTTAATTAATATGATATCTGGTTTAATGCATTAGAAGGTTTCGGTACAATTATAACTTAAAATTTCCGACTAATACGACCTGAAGGTTGAGACGAGAAGCCAAATATATGCAAGTAAAACCATTTGGGCCGGCAATACTTGTCAGAGTGTGGTTGAAGGCGGAAAAATTGGCAATGTTTTTTATGCAGAATGGTGAAGCCGAAAAATCAAAATCCTGGTCATTATGAGGTGACTTATTGAGATCGTCTTTGAAGCTGTTTGAAGGTGTGGAAGTACCACTATTATCAAAGGTGTCATTATTGGGGAAAATGGCGTAAGTACTTATTTGGCGAAAAGAAAATTTTTGATTTTTGTCATCTTGTCAGACTGTCAGAGACGAATTTGAAAGATGATGTTTGAAGAAAATGCTGCGTGTACTTGGTAAATTGTTACCAATTTTAGGAGTATTATTTTTCGGCGACATTCTTAATTGGAACAACCGGTGGTGTATACTGAAATAGATAGTACGCGCACTGCGGTGATAACGGAGCAAGATTATACAAAGTATTGCTAAATTTCTATAAATATATATATAAAAAAGCTTCTTTTTCTTTTCTTGTCCGGTCATCTTTGCAGTTATACAAAAGCAAAGTACTGCATTCATGATCGGGTTTGGTAGAATTAGCCGGCGAAATAAGGATAAAATCTCTAAAAAAGACCTTAAGTTCTCTTCAAGCATATCAATTTTATTTCGACATTTCCATAGGCACCGCATGGACAATCTACTATAGCCTCATCAACAAGCTAAAATCTAACTTCACTTAATATCACTTATGATTGGTCTTCTTCTTTCTGTTTCCCCTTCAACATTCATTTTCATAACCACTCTTACTGTTTTTGTTTCCTCTCGCCTCATCATATTCCCAAACTATCTCAGTCTATTTTCTCTCATCTTGTCCACCTATCGACGATACACTAATACTAACTCTCACGTATTCGTTCCTTATTAATAATAAGTTGTTATTCTATCTTCTCATCACGTCATTCCATACATGAGTCTAAGCATTCTCATTCCCGCAACACTTCGAGCCATATAATTTAGTTGGTATCACTACACTCCTGTAAAGCTTACCTTTGAGCCTAATTGGAATTTTCTTAACACGTATAACGCCAGAAACTTCACTTCATTTCATCCAACCACGCACTTAATTCTATGTTTTATATCCGTATCAAAGCCCCCGTCCATTTGTACAAATATAATTCTAAATATTTAAAGTTCTCGACTTCACCTGTCACATCACACCACCTATTGTCATTGGTCCCCTCATCGCCTCAACTTCTTGGGTCCTTCCTCCAAAGTCCATACTACTGTATAGTATATACTTTTATTTCATATAAATATTAATAAATGAATACATTTTCCAGTCATTATTTGGTGTTATAATTATTATTATTGAATAATGCGTATAACGAT
The DNA here is from genome assembly GCA_025469195.1 of Chaitophorus viminalis. Classification (NCBI taxonomy): domain Eukaryota; kingdom Metazoa; phylum Arthropoda; class Insecta; order Hemiptera; family Aphididae; genus Chaitophorus; species Chaitophorus viminalis. The sequence continues at coordinate 25,191 of JAIPRK010000880.1, forward strand.
TATGATATTATGAGCCCGTTGAAAAATTAGTGAGAACCGCACGCGGAATAGGCCGTTGCCATAATAACATAACAATAAAATTCGGATGTATTGTTGTAGCTCATAGGTAGGTATTACAATATTATGATGCAGTGCGGGTGGACTGCGCGGGGGCGGTGGCCGACGGTTTAATCTTTTCGACCGGGGCCAGATTAAGGTGCGGGACGCGCGCGCGTGGCCGAGAACGGACGCGTATACAACGATAAAATATTATCTACATACGTGTGGTGGGTGCAGGTATGAGCGGGGCGGCCGTTCTCGTGTCGGAGTGGCCGCGGGAACGCACGTACGCAACGGAACAGGATCGCAAGCAGTGCGGCCGCACGACGCCGCGCGCGTTTATATATATATATATATGTATTGTTAAATGGGTTTTAATATCGTCGCCCGCCGCCGCCGTCCCATACATAAGCCGCCCCGCACCACCGCCCGCCCAACAACAGCAACAGCACCACCGCGCGTCGACGGTCCGACGAAAACGGGTACTGATTTCCCGCGATCGTCGACCAATCCGAACGCGGCCGAGGCGGTGCTCGGGCGGACGGCCCATCTCGACCATCGGCGACGGTTACCGCGGTCGTCGTCTTCGTGCGCCGCCTGCCACTCGCAGTTCGTCGCGCGCACCGTGTCCAACCGCATCGCATTATTATTTTTTATCATCGTCGTCGTCGTCGTCGTCGTATACTGCTGCAGTACACAATATTATTATTACAATCCGACGCCGTGATATCATTGTAATTATTATTATTATTATTATTATTATATAATATTGACGATGTAACATACCTATACGCGCGTCATCGCATCGTTTCGATGGAGTTTTTACGTTACCGATACGACGACGAACACAACAACAACAACAACAACAACAACAACAACAACAACACTATCGTGGTCACGTAGTGAGTTATCATCGGAAATGTGTAATCAGTCGCGTCGTGTGTAATACTATACTATATCGTCCGTCAAATTGTTACTATAATATAATAATACGTTATAGTGTATTTATACAAGTTGTCGGCAGTTACTCTCGTTATTAAACATTTCTCATCATCGGTATATATACGGGACGACTGTAACCTATACAACACCATCTGCGCAGGTGCCTAATATACCATAATACGATATTATAACATATCCGTATAACCACGGTGTGTATATATATAGAGTCGTACACGCATATATTATATAATATACCGCATCGGCGGTTACGAAAATGGTCGACGAAACCAAGTGCAGCTCGGTCGAGGACGGCACGACCACGGACGAGGACCGCGACGTGCGCGTAGACTCGGGTGGTTCGGACGAGGAGTTGTGCATGGACGAAGAAGACGATGACGACGTGTCACCCACCTCGGCGGCCGCGCCCGGCACGCTCACGTTTGGCATTTCCCGTCTGTTGGGCGGCGGAGGAACCGCCGGCGAGGCGTCCAAGCGTTCCGCGTCCACCGGCATGGCCGCGGCCGCCGTCTCGGGCCCCGCCGAGGCCCTCGCGTCCCTGTACGCGGCCGGCCACCACGCAGCCGTGTTCGGGTTGCACCATCACTTGCACCAGCAGCACCAGCACATGGCGGCCGCGGCCGCGGCGCACCAGGCCGCCACCAAGCCGGCAGACGACAAAGCGTCGTCGTATTTGCAGTACACGGGCGCCGCAGGTGTCATCAAAGTGCCCGCGCACAGGCCGCATCCGTCAGGCGCCGCGCCCGGCCAGATGCCGTCCCCGTGGGCCGCGGCTGCCATGGACCCCGTGTCGTTTATGCAGCGCAACGCTTTCCTATTCGCCGCCGACAAGAATCGACTGGCAGCCGGTAAGTTTTTTTTTTTTTTTTATATATATTAATTAAATCGCATCACAATAAGACGTACATAATATAAATAGGTACACTTTATTATTTTATATGTATACACCTATAAGGCGAATACTGCGTCTTTGTGTCAACAAGTTTCTATGTACTTACACCAACAAGTATATATTATATAACTAAGATAATTGTTTAAAGCTCAATAGTACCGGTTTCCTTTGACCGCGCAATATACTCATCTGCAGAGCTTCATCGCATGTACTTCCTGCCCATTTCATAAATATATTCATTTATACAATTTATCTTATTTATTGTTAAATGATTTTATTTCTGACAAGTTTGATATAATGATTGATTAAATTGAATACAAATTATTTCCAAAACAGTTTTAAATAAATAGAATTATAAACTTTTCCTGCACCATTACACATTTTTCTTCTTCACATATTTTATGTATAATTTATTTAGTTTTATGATTTCATTTAAATAAATGACTAAATTATCTTTATCAATACGAGAGATATCGTTTTTATAGTATGCCCTCATAATATAGTGAATCCTCTATGTTGAAAAGATTTAAGATTATACTTTAGACATGAATGTTGCTTTCACAATATATCACTGATGTGAATAGAAGTCTTATAACTACCTACTTCAATTAAACTTTACTTGAACCTTTTTTGAATTTGACAGAATCTAAATCTACTTTTTCCAATATACTACTGCTGTATATTTCTATAAAGAAATATTTCGTGTATTATTAGGTAGGTACATAATTTTACTGCTCTAGGTTTGGGCAATAATAAATAATCATTATAATGTAGTTATAGTAATTATTATATACAACTAAAACCAATTTTAAAAGCACACTTGCGTGTTCATGTTAACTTCGCAAGTACACATTCATGTCTTAGATTCCCAGTGAAGCTACATAATTTAACCATCAGATATTTTTTTTATTTTTGGAAGATTTGGCACAGTACATTTTTTTTTTTTTGTTGATTAAAATTTGAAATACTTCTAGATGATAATTTTTATTATATATATTTAGATACCTATACACTAAATTATTCACCAACTTTCGCCTAGCACCATTTGGCAAACGCTGCAGCAGTACCTATATAATTTGTCATTGCATTAAAAAATTCTTAACAATAGTATTAACACACTAAACAACTCAGAACCTAGTAGTTTATCTTACCGTCTTTTATATTGTATAGTTTAAAATCTCGTTTAAAACCTTGTAATAGTGTACTGCAATAGTATATGTGTTTAAACATGCGTTCACATGTATAAGATATGTATACATCATATAATACTTATGTTGCACTCATTACACTCGTTCTAAACAAGTATTTTAACATTCTTAACAAATGTAGTGAAAACATCTCGATTTGATTTAATTATATTACATGCTGTTAATTACTTATTCGTTACACATTGCGAAGATCATTATAAAATTATATATATATATACTTATATATAAAATTGCATTGTACCTATCTGTTTAAATTTAATTACGGAGACATTTTATTCTTGCTCGAGTATTATTTTTACAGTTGTTTTTGTTGGATCTACGGGACATTAGAATACACGCGTGTGTATTCTAGCTGTATATATTACAGTACCTAATACTGTACTTCCATATCAAATGAAATTATGGATTAAGCATATTTTTTAAATTTTAACTAACACGCGTGAAGACAAATTAAACTATATACTATATGTGATGTACTGTTATGAATAAATAAAAATAATAATATAGCAATATTTTTACTTCAAATGATTTTCGGTCTGTACACGTTGTCGTGTAATATACGTTAGATTTAAGTCTGAATTAGATAGTAATTATATACATATTGACTAAACTATTTCATATAATGCATAGAGGACATAGGTATAACCATTAGGCTATAATTATTTTGCTTTCCACCAGATTGGTTTATTTATTACTACACGACGCAATTCAACATAATAACAAAAATAAAAATCCGAGGAAAAAACACAAGGTTCGTCTCACTTGATTAATATAATAAGAATATAATATGCATATATACATATATATATACTATATAGGTACTTAACTAATCCCGCAGTCTGAGTCATTTAGTTTTGGAGCCGTGACTAATTATTCGCTAGACGGGCACTAAAACACAACTTTTTAATGGCCGTGTAATTATATCAAGTAAATGATCACTTTAGAAGCTCATTATCACGGTCAAATTAATTTGCTTTATTCACATTTACTGTACATAAAAACTAACTAAATTGTGGATACTTGAATTTTGAAAGTAGGTAATATTGATAACTTTTTTTGGTCAAAAACAAAAACTTTTAGTTTCAATTTTTTTTTTCTTTATAAACGCATCGTATTCTTTGCTCGATTGTTTCAATGGTGTAAAAATGATTTAATGCAACAATATTAAGAGTGTCACAATGCCGAATGGCATTTATGTATAGAATATTGGAATCATTTTAAATAATTTGATACTTTCGTTTGCATTAAATAGAAAACACGTTTTCAGTAAGCAACCAGCATAATATGCTGCTAAAAGGAATTTACACTATATGAGTACCTACTAAAAACCGGCTACAATTATATGGATAAATTCTAAAAACGGTTGTTTCTGAGCTGTTTATAATATAATTTGCTATGTAGAAGTAGTCTGGTTAATTAACGTATACTGTTAGTTTAAATTAATACCTTCGTTATACTAAGCTGCAGTGCCAACTTTTTTTTTTAACTCCATTACGTCTATATAACTAAAAACATTCTCCATTTATAGGTTTAACCAACTTAAGTACCTATATATGTATATATATCTATATAGGTATAGTATGTATACGTTACACAATAAGAATAGGTAATATATTTATAGTACTTACAATTCAATCAAAATGCAAATGTAAAGAAGTATTTTTTAATGTATTTGTTATTGCGGTTTTGTTACATATGTATATACATTAAACGTATATCAATAATTATACATTTCTATTTGAAAACTTACAACATAAATAGATAGGTACTTAAAATAATTTCGTTTATAAATTCGTTTTTTCTCATATATATTTTTTAAAAAAACTGGCTCAAATAACTCCAAGGATAAATGCGTGTTTGGCTACTGAATTACTCAACAGAATATTAGATGTAACATCATGATTATAATACGTATAATATCCTAATGTAGGTAGTAGGTACAACTCGATCATAATTATAAGGTAATCTTTTACTGATAAACGTAGACAAACGAATATACTTTATATGGCGTGTATTCAAACTTGTAATTTTATAAATATGCATGTTCAGTTCCAAAAAAAGATTTTTTTTTTATTATAATTAGGAACAGTAATTAAAATAGTTTCATTTTATAATATTCTACATACATTATACATTCTGGTAAAGTTGCTGGTGTATATAATGTCACCGTGTTATGAAAAATAAATATTTGTAGCAGTATTATCCAACAATAGTGAAAATTTTCAAGGTTTAATAATATATTATAATATTCGTATCTATATATATAATAACAAATAAACTCGTTGCTTGAATGCTTGATTTTTATATTATATTATTATACGAATATGTACTGAAAATGAATTAATTATCATATTATTTTTAAAATTTTTTTTCATTTACCTCCAATTACAAACATTAGGTATAGATATAAATTGTGATAAAATAAATGTATCAACTATTATAAATAATTTTAACATTAAATCGAGACAAAATAATTTTTACATTGATTGATTTGTTCGACTTGCAATTTATTATACTTACATTCAATTAAAACAAAACAAAAATTAAAATTTAAGTTTAAGATCTACATATAATAAATATTGTATGTAACTATTTTACCATCAATTATCTCATAATATAACCGTGTAAAAAATTAAACATTTCTTTATATGTCAACTGTAACTTATAAAAAGATATACATTTATAGATTGATACTCCCAGTGTGTTATGAATACGCGTATTCAGCATTTTGGTGTAGTTATTTGATTAATCTAATTATTATTATCATCATTATTGGTGTAACACGTTATGAGTTTATACCTTCGCGATTCTAAAAGTACACTGTATATAATATAGAACATTGTTAACAATTACAACGTATACGTTGTTTAATACTAGCATATATATTTTATTATTATATTGTATCATAAATGCTGACACGTGATAAGCCGCGAAATAGGATAACAATTATTTTTCATAAGAAGCTTTTGATACAAGTTTTTTTTTTTTTCTATAAGCTATATTAGTTTAACATGAAGACAGATCGACTGATGTATCATATTAGTATTAGGTGTATCAATATTTTGTGTGAGACCATTGAGATAAAAATTTTCCGTTGACGCGTTGTATACGCGTCACCGGAGGGCAGAAGTTTTCACACTTTTCCGATCGTGCGAAGACGCGTATATATTAAATATTAATCGATTGTAATGTATCTGTATACACTCGGGGGTAAAGAAAAAAGCGGCTGTAAAAAAAAAAACATATATAATATAAATACCAATTCGTGCGTGTGTATAAGGTGAAACAGTGTAACACACAAAACCGACCGGCAGAAAATATATTATATGTTATGTACGCGTACCTATACGTGCACAAGCCGAAACACGCGTTAAGAATACGCAAACAGCCGCGGCGCATTAGCGGTAGCATTGGTGTGTCCATAAACCTGTCCGGTTTCCCATTCGTAATGCATCCATCAACTTCGGTTCGCCCGAATATAACCGTTTATAACCACTACGGTTTACGATGGTTTAAAAAATAATATTTCAATAGTATGTTCGTACATATTATAATACGTAGGCATTCGTATACCGCATATACGTTTTCACAAATCGTGTGTATATTTATACAAATGTAAAGAGGGAAAGAGATAGAGAGAGAGAGAGAGAGAGAGAGAGAGAGAGAAAGATTATATGCATACATATAAAGAATAGTGTTTTATATATTTTTTTATTTTATCGACTATTTTTTTTAAAAAAATCTTAAGGTACACTCCGCGATTCAAAAAAACATGACTATAAGCACAAACCGTACTCGGTAATAATCGCTGCCCGTCGTGCAATAAAATATATACATATAGTAGTGTACGTGCACAGGATAAAATAAAAAACGCCGCATACTTCCAACCAATTCAAATGGTATTGAACGAGTGTATGATATTACGTATAAATAATATTATATAGTATTTTGTTATGCGTTGCATGCAAAAAAATAGCAGTGGATTTGATGAAGCTGCGGAAATAATTTCAATATATGCATTGCGTTTATAAATTAGACGGGTAGAAAACTCGCAAATCACACACAATATTATATAATTTATTATTATATTGTAATAAATAAATTATAATTCGTAAAAGTTGCTTTTGAAACTCTTTAGTTATACTTGTTTTCATATTAATTGTAAGAATTAACTAAGAAGGACTTTTAATAAATATATTTACAAATATGATACCGAAAGTATATCCCGTTGGGTTAGATTTTCAGATAATTCAGTAGGTATAGAAGTTTGTCCACCGTAAAATTTGGGATGGGATCAAATGAAATATCCACCTGAGGAAATCGCCTTAAGGTTAATCTTATTTGATATTCTGTCTTAGATATTATATTTCACTGCAATGTTGCGTAAACAGTAAAATGTCTGCCGTGTAGTATTATCAATGTTTTTTAATTAAATATAATACATTTTTTAATAAGTATTTATACTATTAACTTCGTAAACTTCAAACATTTATGTTATTCGAAAACAATTTCCAGCAATAAGAGTGAAAATAAAAAGGTCGTGAAGAATACACAATCACTTTATTTAATTTGACATTTGATTTATCTATGTCTCTAAATATTTTAACGTATTTCATCTATGGGATTTTCCGAAATCACAGGCAAGGATTGTTTTAAGATGATGGATAGGTTATAAACGGTAGAATCTGCAGAAAAAGTTATTGATTTGCCACCACAAGAAAAACAAAATATACTTTTGGTGTATAAAAAATAAAAATTCTATATAAAAGTATAGTTGTTATATATTTAGATATTGGCAAACGGTTTTATTTTATTTTCTTCTGTTATTTATTAATTTAACTTGTACACGTCTTCTCTTGTGACTTATTTTTATGGATTTTTATAAGAAAAAATCAAACACATTACATGTATGTAATATTATTAAAAGTTATAACAATAATAATATTTTGCATAAAACTTTTCGATGTAATTCAAAATAGTAAATAAATTCACAGTTTATCATCAACTATTTATAATATCATATATGATTTTGTAAGCTTGTAGCAATAATATGAATATTAATATGTGTAATTTCTTGATCAGTGGCGTATTTAAAAGAAGGGCCACAGGAGGACTTTCCATAGCCCATCAATATGTTACCAAATGGTTTGATGTAAAACTTATATGAGGAATAAAGTTATGTATAAATTAAAATTCAGGTTTTTGATAAAATATTTGCTTCCTTGTGTGTACACTTATTGTACATTGTAATTAATAATATAACTTCATAAAATATTAAATTTACAATTGTATGAGTTTTTTTATAAATATGTATTAATGTAAAAAAGAAAAATTTTAAAACCCTTCTCTATATGATATTGCATACATATAATATTATATGTATGCAATGCAATGGTATTTTTTATTTTTATAAATTAAAATCACGAACAATAGACCTTAGACAATATGGTGATAATAAATGTATAATACTTTCATCATAAGAGTTATTATATATAACACTGTTTTTATAATATTTTTAGTATGTAGTGTTTATGCAAGACAAACAATATCAAAATAAAAAAGGTAGGTATTAAAAGATATACTACATTTTATAAATTAAAATTATGAAGCTTATAAAATAAAGAAGTTGGATCATCAACATTTTCAGAAAAATAAGCTTAATAAGCATAAAAAAGGTTAGTTTCAAACTTTACAAAAATAATAAAATAAAAAGTTGTACAGAAAAAAACATTTATATTTATTAAATAATGTATTCGGGTGATTAAAAAAAATAATTAAAAAATAATCGTAATAACATTGATATTATATAATAGGTATTGAAGTCAAGCATAATGCGTCCATTTGGTGTGGTTTTTTTGTAAAACACTGCTCGACAATATTTCTGAACAATAACAGATTTAATAACAAGACTGAGGAGTGGCGTAGACCGTAGAGAACAACGAGTGCATATAATGGGAAAAGTTTTATCCACCTAAATTTGTCAGGAGGTATAAGTGGCAAGACATTTTGAGCTCTTGCAGGCAGTGCGTATGTGTCAGTGTGTTTAGAAGGGGAGGGTTAAACGAATATATCAGCTCATTTCCGTAGCAGTAATGGTGAATGGTTGGGGTTGGGGTGGTGGCCTGTTATGTTATGAAATGAAAGTTTTAGGCGTCGTCGTCGTCGTCACAGTCATTATAAATGTGAAATGCTTTGTCAAATATTCTGCGAGTGACGAGGTAGGTTGCGGCAAAGGAGTGTCTCACGTAGTACATCACCACTGTCTACCGCACATCATACCATATCCGTTGGTATAATATTTATATAATATATTTCTGTATAATATGTCAGTCCGACAAACGATCACGTCTGAACAAGGAAAATTAAAACAAAATGGTGGGCCACGCATAAGCCGTACATATACTAAATAGTACATTACATATTATACCTTCAGCATTTTACCTTCAATTTAATAATAATGGAGAGTAGTAGAAAAAACTAAATGCAATTAGAAAAAATAAATAAAAGTCGGTGTCTATATACCATAGACTGTTTTTTGTAAAGCATAGACATTTTTTTATAAAGCCTGCAGTTATTGTATATAACTTGTTATTTTCGTTAAATAAATTATCTAAATAAATATATCAGGTGTACAATTTCATAATTTAAATATTTATAGAGATTCTGCATGTAGTACAATACAAACGTGTAGCTTGTTGTGCAACTTTCTGATCACAGAAGTCAGGAAAGTCTCTGCGAATCAGTGTTTTCTTGATTCCATAGGTAATTTATATTTGATTCAGACCTGTAATATATCAGCAATATTGGACGGCTCCAAGGTGACTCTTCACGGGAAAAAAATCTGCCACCACCAAAACGAATACAAATTACAAAGTATACATTGTAAAAGTATGTTCTTTTTTTCCCTACCAAGTACATAATATGTATACAAAATATGCATACGCGTGAACACGACGTATATATATATATATATATATATATATATATATGGCATCGTTTTTGCATTATTACGTTTTTACTCAGATTACGCGTTCAGTGAAAAATGCACCGCTTATACGTTCACGTATTTATATTTAATACATAACGAAACAGTAAAATGTGTGTATGTGTGTGTGTGTGTGTGTGTGTGTGTGTGTGTGTGTGTGTGTGTGTGTGTGTGTGTGTGTGTAAGTTGCACGGGTAAGCTGCGGAGAGGAGGTCATAATTTTCGCATTGTGCGCGCGTACCGTTTTTATTATGCCCCCGGAGATGATAATAATAGTAGGTAGCGAAGTATACGATATTGCGGCCTCGCGCGTACATCGTTTGAATTATCGTTCCGGCGCCGCAGCCGCAGCCGCCGCACCGCCGTTGTTTATCGATCCTGTTCAACATGGCCGAAACTTTATATATTTACCTATCGACGACACACATACACACACACACACATGCACACACACATGTACCGTTTTATTGGACCGCGTGGTGTACGTGTACCTAAGTACGTAGGCTTATACCCCACGGGCAATAGGTGCGTTTATGTATAAACGTGCGTGTTGCTGGTTGTTAATTCCTCGACGTTGATATTAGACGATTTATTTTTAAATTAACATAATATTTTTTACTTTTTTAACTTACGTAATGGCCATCGTTAATCCGTATTCCACACCCCTCACAACAATGTGTATGTATATATATATATGTATATATGTAGGGTATAGCTATTAAAACCAAGCAATTACATTAGGGGAGGCCGCTGCAGCGGGAAAAGCGAAAAACGTTTTTATTAAAACCGGTAAAAAAATAATATAAAACGTCTTAAAAATATGCTGGAACGTCTTAAACGTAATGACCAATTAAAATTAAGTAGATAGTGTATATATTTATGCAAAAAAAGGGATGTTAAATTTTCTCCCTTACCGACCGACGCACGTATAGTGTGTATATTTTACTTAACAAGCAGCATTGGTGTCTACAACAGGTAAATAAAATAAATATATATTATGCTACGTATAAACCTATAAACAACGGTAATGAAAAAATAAACTGTCTCGAGTAAACAAATACATACCTAATATATATATATATATATATATATATATATATATAATACATACTATTATATAAATAAGTACTTCTGTGGTGTCACGTTATTATATGTGATAGCAGTAGATCTTTTATATACTTATTATATACAAATATATATATTATCATTTTGCCATCCATCAGCGAATTTAGTCGTATGATGGAAAAGTTGTGGTTTAACGTCAAACGCTCGCGGGGAAATTAATGATTTACGAAAACCGACTAGAACTTGATCAATGGATCAGCCAAAATGATGCGTACGAAGATCTTATAAGCTTTCACCGCGTATATATACATTGGTGTATAAATATAATAGGTATATAATATTGTTCATAAAATGTACCTACACACAACGGAATGTCGACGTATATAATATTGTAAATTATATTGTATTTAATCGGAAATGAAATATTATTAGCATTCTTGTATTTTTTCAAGATAATTTTAATACATCTTAATGTAAAAATGCAATCAATTTAGTGCAAGTTTTCAACGCGATAATACTATTCACTGCCCCAGTATTATTACATAACATAATTATATACATAATGCGCGTATCCAACGACGTATCTACAGACGTATACGGATTCATAGGTAAGTGTTTGTATACCGTATTACTGCGATTAGAGGTAATATTTTAAGACCAACAGAATCACGGTCGTGTGGTAAACGATAATGATAATATATTATTATACGTGCACGTGTGTTGAACGCGTAATCGCCAGTGTGGCAGTAAACCTGTATATCATATAGAATAGGGATGAATCGCGTGCGCATCACGCAATCACGAAGACTTTAACGTATATATCAATTTGCGAGTACACGTATGTATAATATATTATCAGGTAAGTATATTTTATATTTTATTATGTATTGTACATGAATCCGGTGCGTACGAAGCAGTGAACACGTGCACATGTGTATATAGTGCACAAATAAATAGTTTGATCGAAACGAAATAATATGATGTATTATATTGTACATATTGTATAACAATAATGGCTGGACCGACAGAATATGTGATAATAATATAATGCTGACAATGTATACGCGTCTGAAAAAAACCTTTTCGTGTCACTGCTGCAGCGGGGTCAAATTATGACGTTTCTGGCTACCGTTGCGGTATAAATATAGTATATAGGTACACGCAAGCATATTGGGAACAAAAAAAAAAATATATATATATATATATTTTCATTACATAGATTGATACCTTTATACAACACGAACAAGTATTGTATAGTAGTGCCGACGCGCGTATATCGAGCAGATTATTAATTTTATGGCGCCAAAGGTAAAGATTTTTCTCTCACCGAAAAATTATATTAACGGGCTTATACAATGAAAACCGGATCGTATAAAAATATATTATATAATATGAGATGATATATTATGTTTAAAATGAAACGTCGGTTTAATGAGTCGAGCACTTATAAGTGTATGCTAATGGCCGTCTATTATAGGAAGTTATTACAATACATATACATTATATTACATTATATAGTATTTATATGTATACATACTAAATTGAGTGCAATCAACGATAACGTGACGGTGAAATAAAATATGATGAACGATAAAAAAAATGGTTATGCATATGCATGTGAGGAAGTTTTTTTTTTAAATTGCCCATGTACATCGAGTTCCATGCGTGCACTTTGAACTTGAAAAACAAATCGTCTTTACGAACATTTCTCATTTATACCTTTTTTAAACGCTCTAATGTTTTTTTTTTTTCATAATCATCACTTTTTAAAAATATTTTAAACGTGTATTTATATTTTAGTTTACTACAAATTGTCAGTTGATAGGAGAAACTTAAAAATAAAAGAATAATAGGTATAATAATATTAAAGACAAACGTGACGAGCAAACTAAAACAATAACATGAAAATCGATCAGGGAAATTATGAATATAATAAGATAACAGACACAATAAATGAATTACGATTGTAGGTGGGAAAATAGAGGGAAAACTGAAAAATCAGATGAATTCTGAAACAACGATCATATAGAACACAGAGAAAACATATGAGTACATATACATATAAGTATAGAACCACTTACAATAACATGAGAGATGCCATTTTATGGTTATGGACGGAACCAATGTTCAATACGAGCGTTAATTTTATCATGTAAATTGTAAATAAGAGGAAATTTTTTTACCAGAAATGTTCATAAAAATATTTGTTTAAATACATTGAGTATTTTTACAATGTCAAGATTTTATAAATTAATGTTTACAATAATTATAGATAATATTATGCATTGTAGCAGGGAGATTGAATATAGATGATGATCATTTTAATGAGGTTTGTGGATAAAAAATTTTATATAAAAGAAAAATGGCTATTACTGTTATTATTTGTTATTATTATTATTGTTGTGAGTTTGGACAATGAGTAGAGAGATTAGAGGGTTCAACGAGGTTTTGAATTGGTCCGAAATTCATGACATTGAACCAGAAGTATTGAATGTTTGTTGGGTGGCTGTTATATTGGCGTGTGATGGGCCGACCATGGTTGTATTTGATTTGTGACGACATATTATGTATAAGCATGTTGAGTTGGAAGTGTTAGCTTTTTTGATTTTTTTGTGGTATATACTATACAACCTTTATGTGATGCTGTTTGTGCACATCTAGCTACGATCTTTGATGTACTTATCAGTTAAAGGATTTTCGCCGTATCTAACGCACCTGGGCTGTCGGCTGCAGTAGTTATACGCGTATGGACATATTATGCTTGCCATTTTCGCAAAATTCTACTTCGTACAGCATACGATATACACATTAAGACAATAAAAGGCCGAACACGTTCATTTGAGCCAACCGCAGCAGTGCTCTGTTATTTGACGTTGTTGTATATATATTATTCAGACCGCGGCAGCGCTATGGTTTTTATAATTATTAATAAAAGCGTCGACGCGGCTGTAAAGTATTTTATAACAATCAAGTATGCTAATTGCGTTTGACTGGTACGGGTTCATCACGAATCTCGTGTTGATATACTGCCTACCTACATTATTCTTTAAGAATTCGGTTAGTTTTCGTCTCGGGGAGCAGCCAAAAGCCCCACGCAGCAGTTATACGTATATATAGTAATATTGCCGCCGCTGCGGAATGGCGTGTTATAATTTTATAAAACAACAAAGTGTGCAATCGGCGGCGGCGTGGCAGTGCTGCAGAGCTGCAGTGATGGCGAATCGCATCGTATAACTTGATTGCCCCGTCCGCCTACTGCTGTACGCGAGGGACACCCGCGGGGGGATAGGGGGGGGGAGGGCTGCGATGGAGACCATTTAATTTTTCAAAAGCAATTAACCACGCGTTTTCTTGATGTTTTATTAAGCGCGCGTGTGCATGACGACGAGCTAGAAAGCTTTTGGCGGCCGCGAAGGGAATTTAATATATAAATACACGGTGGAGTTGAGGAAATTTGGTATACCGGACGGTAATCCGTTTAACGCCCGAATAATTAATCACTCGGTGATGCCGCCGCAGTCTTGAAGCAAGTCGCGGTATTTATTTATAAACATATATATATATATATATATTGTACTACGTATTATACGGTGAGTCTTGATGCCGCAGCCGCCGCCACCACCACTATATATATATATATATATATATACATATATACATATCTGGTCGCGACGGGTTTTGCCGCTAAAGTTAATTTGTTACAGGACGAAATTATTCCAAAACGATTTGACGGCCTCCCTCCCACCGGCCCGCCCTCGCCCTGCATCGCCCGTCCGCCGAATCTCATCGGTTTTACCGCGGGACACACGTCGCACCGCGTTTATATATTATTATATCTTGCACGTAGAACTCACCCGGGCGCGCCTCGCTAATTCGATTAGGCTCGCGCTCGTCGTCGTCCTCGTCGTCGTCGTCGTCGTCGTCGTCCTCTCTTCGTCGTCCCTTCCAGCCATCCTTAATAATATATAATACACAACGACTTGGATACATATATGCACTATATACCTATTGGTGTATAAAGAGAGAACGGGGGATAGAACTTCCTCCCGTTGTCCACGGATAAATTAACCGAAACTTCGCCCTTTCCTATAATAATTAGTTGGTAATTTTAATGGGGTTTCACCATAACGAATAATACGGCCGCGGATTTCCATTAACGTCCGCCTGCTCATCCTTATTCTCCTCTCTCTTACTCTCTCTCTCTCTCTCTCTCACACACACACACACACACTCTTTCTATAATATGTATAACACTATATAAAGCGTGTATAATTTTACGTTAACTTATACCAAAAAAAAAAAAAAACAACACAATTTTTGTACAACAATATTTGACGTTATGAGTTGTATAACGGTATGAAATAAACGTGTATATAATATATTATGTTATATTTGTAAGTGTTGTACAATGCAATATGATTGAACCCTTTTGAATGTCACTTTCACGCAAACTTATAAACCGAATATTCACTAGAGTGATAAATTAAACAGCACCAGGTACACGTGTAATTATTATACTATAACACTATATTTGCACTTTACATGTAACGTATATTTATTATTCGTACACTAACTGAATATGATTCCGAGTTTTTTATTTAAAAAACTAGTTATTCTATTTTATAAAAACCATTCTTAATTTTTTTTTTTTATATACATTACGATTTTATTTGACATTTGATTTAGCTAAACATATTGTATCTACACGATTTCCATAATATGTACTCATAATAAATTGTTATAAGTATTACATAACAAAGTCCTTGTATCATTAGATGGATTCGATTGGATGAATAAAATAAGAAAAAAATTTACAAAAATTGTTACAACTTTTATAATTAGTAATACTTAAGTCTTATATAATTTGTATAATATATACATATACTATATTGTAGTATTGTACAGCGGTATACAAAAAATTAAATAAGTAAAAGCTTTTATAAATGTATGCTTAGTTTATATATGTATATTCATAAATTTAATTTACACGGTTTCTCTTTTTATTTTTGTAATATATTGGTAATGCATACAAGCATACACATTTTTATTCTTTGTTGCAAAAAAAAATTAATAATGCATTTTGAATCCACTTATTTAATTATATATATTTAGCGAAAACATTTGTAGAATAATTGCAATTATAAGTTTTTAATTTCGAAATGTATGACCGTTGCCACGTAGTTTATATACTTTGTATTTTCTCCTGAAAGCAGGATTTTGATGTATTCGAGGTTATACACGTCAAGGCCATAATTTTAGATACTGAGCAAAGCGAAGAATTTATTTTAATCAAAACTCCAAGGTACTTGGTATTTTTTTTTTTTTTTTTCGTGTTATTATTGCAAATTATTTGTTTGATATATAATATGTTTTATGGCTAATTCGATTTTGTAATTTCATCATGAAATGCGTTAAAAACCATTCGAGTTTATTTGATACAAGATAAAGTGTGGCTATAGCTTATAGTACGTTTATACCAGATATTTTTAATGTTGTGTGACTCTAAACTTTTAAAAGCTCTGAGTACAATGAGTATATTATAATTAATCATTTTTTGATACATTGAATGTTAATCATTGTATGGTCATTGCTTTTCAGTTGAGTATAAAGCCACCACATCATAGAGAAACTATTGAAGAGGAGATTTGGCTCTTGAACCTTTATTCTCAGAAATTTGATAAAATCTGTAATTTAGTTGGAGTACAATATTAGTATTCATAATATTATTACATATTTAGACATCACGGTTTAGGTAACAAACATAAATGATATATTTGCATACCTAGTGAATGTTATAGTATGTCATTCTTAAATATGTATTCGAGTATATAGTATATTCTTAGTGTACTATTATACAAATAACAGCAATCGTAGTTGTCGTGATTTGGTTGTCGGAACCAATGAAAGTCGTGCGCACGTAATTTCACTATCATAGTCTTTAATACATTAATACTTACTCGTTTTCCTGTAAACTCTCTGCCAGTCAACGGGCCGTGGAGATACGAATACTCGAGCGCATAAAAAATCCTATTTGCTTTCATGGTTATTCCTTTCCTCTCACACCGATCGTTCTTCGGTGTACCCAGTTATGTGCTTTAATCAAAATCGGTTTTGAAAAAACAAAAAAACCTAGAATTCAAGACTTTTTAGACGTTTATCTCAACCATGGCATAAAACATGTTTAGAACTATAGTTAGATATACAATATTACTTAAAATAATTAAAACATATTTTATACCACGAATAATGTGCCCTTTGAATTTCAAATCCCCCTCCCCCTTACCATTATATTGGAATCGGTCCGCCCCTGGCTCCAATAACAAGTATAATATTATATTTATACACTGTACATAATATTATAACGTGGTCGTTACGAAACGTATGCACGCGAGTTAAAGTTTGTTGTCGGTGCGTGCCGTGGTAGGGAGGAAATGACGACGATGACGACGCCATTGTGTTTTTTCATCGTTCCTGCGTGTTTTGGCGGAAGGGGGTTTGACGATTTAATGCTTCAATATGCATATACTTATTTTATATACCGGTATACCACGTGACGTTATTAAAAGAACATGTATATACACAGTGTGTATGTATGCGTGTGTGTGTGTGTGTGTGTGTGTGTGTGTGTGTGTGTGTGTGTGTGGGTAGTTACGAGGCTCGTTGCGGTCGGCTATTAAAGAGCTGCAGGAGATTGTTTCGACAAATTGGTTTTTCGGGGCAGTGGCAGAAGGTAAAGGGAGATAGGAAAGGACACGTTTAACGTTGAGAGTTTAAATTTGTTTTCCGTGTGCTTATACCCATCAAGTGCTTGCGTTTAAGCGACCGCATTTAAACACACCCGCGATATAGGTTACCTTGTTGCGAATATTCCATCTCTCTCTCTCTCTCTCTTTCTCTTCCTTGCTCTTGCTTTATTTGGTAATACATATATAAGTACACTTATCTACTGTTTTATTAGATCACGTGGACTCGGACTTGTACCTACCGTATCGCTGTGATAAAGACGTGTGTAATAGGGTATGCTTTTCCACTTCAAACACTCTTATAAAATGTACACACACAATAATACGCACACTGAGGTTAATAGCAGAGGTTATATGCATGTATGTACAGGGTGTTTCAGAATGGTTCAACTAATGTTATTGCTACAATTTTTTTTCTATATATTATTATTATTATTTTTTTTTTTAATTATAGTACTCACCTACTATAAATATGTATTAAAATATTATTTTTTTTGGAACTTAAATTTGAAAATCTAAAATATTTTTACCATTAGAAAAAAATAAAAATTGCCATTTTATAAATTGGATTTTTAGACAAATTATAGTATTTAAATATCCTATTAAAGTTTGGCCAATCATTGATTACGATTTTTTAACCATTTTGAATATTTGAATTTAATAATTTTCAAATTATTGTCCAACTATTGTTCAATCTATCAATATTAAACAAGGTCCTATCTAAATTATTGGTGACATTATGCAATAAAATTATTCAATATACAATATTATTGTTAACTTTTCCATAAAACTAAAAAAATCGTAGAAAATGAACGGATAATCATTAATTAGAGTTTTAAGCACAACCATTTTTCTAAAAGTCCATGCTACATTTTTAATATAGGGCTGCACAATATAATTATCGAACAAAAAAAAAAGTGAAGAATAACAAATTGAACAAAACTTATTACATTTATCGAATCATCCTGAAACACCCTGTACATATGACCATGTTTGCGTGATGTGTAATACCTACTATTCTGTGTACACAAACAATAATGATTTACGTTTCTGTGTACAAGTATAATACACGTGTAAACGTATTTATATACACATGCAATCAATCTCTGTGGTACGTAAACTATATATATATATCTAATCCTGCATCGGATATTCGCGTGGATATAATAAAAATCTCGGCTCACGTGCACGCAATTCGATTCGATTATCGGTTGCTGTGCACAGTACTATAATATAGTAAGTTGTTGTTCGTTTGCTTGATTGCGTTTTTAATGGGTTCCGCTCTCGTACGTATAATGTACGTTCTTACGTTTATAGAGCTCATCAATTGCAAAGTAGTTATACTTTATTAATAACGTATCATAATTTTTACGTTTTATTGCATAATATATATAATTAAAAACGGTAATAACGTACATAAATAAATACTTCCTCCACTTGCGGGTGAGTTCTGTACAGATTAAAGAATAAATAGATAGTATTTATAATAAATTTTACTAGATCTCATATCTAAAAACAATAAATGCATATAATTACTAAATAAATAAAAACTACAATTATATAAACTACTTCGATGGCATTTTTAATCACATTATTAATTAATATCGCGAAAGAGTCACTGAGAAAATTAAATGATTAGATCCTAATGCAGTAGTTCTTAACGGGGGCTGTACCAACCCCTTGGGGTCATTTCGATCTCTCCAAATTCGGAGTTTGAAAATAATAAAATGTATTAATATTATATAACAATAATACAAATTATTAAACGTGAAATCAGAATAATTTATTGTAATTACGTACACCATTATTTTTCATAGTTAAGTAAGATCTTTTTGTATAGTAAAGTAAAATTGTTTCGTGAAGTGGAGTAAAATATTACCATTACTATCTTCTTAAATTAAGAGTTTTTATTTTAATTTATTGTACTGATAAATAAATAAATATATATCTATATATATGTGTGTGTATATAAGAAAAAATTTTATTTTGTAGAAGGGGGCGTTAGCAGTCAGTTACAACAATAAAAGGGTGCTGAACTAAAAAAGGTTAAGAACCACTGTCCTAATGGAACAAAACATTTATATGCTTAATATAAACAAATATACAATGTATTCGATTATATATATATATATATATATATATATATATCATGTCTATACTTTCTGTTCAAAGTTTTCAATTCCAGTTTTTTATCGATTGAATAATGTATAATATATTCGAATTGTGTACAAAAAGCAATCAACAATATTAATGTATTATTGGTAACTGTATAATTTACAAGTAACAACTGTATATCTGTATTTATTTGTTCTGTCTACATCACGAAGTTTGTACAAATCGATTTGGTTTTACTATTATGTCTGTAAGTACGTATTTGCAAATTGTTCCGTACCTAAAATAAACAGATGCTTGTATTTTACTCGCTATAATAGGAAACATCTATTTGCATACGTAAAATATCATTATGTGTATAATTGATATCCCAAGGCCCAAATACTTTGTACGCTTTTTAAATTCTTAACATAATAAATCATTATATGATAATAACATAAACACAAAAGAATACGCAAACGAAAAAGATAAATTACAATAACATCAATTTATATGAATACAAATATTTTACCAAATCAATAACGCTTCGGGTTCAACGGACTATAAATAATAAAAATAATCTTTTGGGCTAAATCAAATGAAAATAATAGACAAATATGACTAGCTATAATCTATAAAAGTTATAAATCACGAACGAGAAATGATTAAATACATAATAATGGAAATCAGAGCACGCGCAATGCAACAATAGTTCAACTATACCATGATTCAATTCCGATCGAGTAAACAATGAAAAAAATTGGTCACGGTGGTAGACAAAATACAAAACATCATTTCGACGGAAAACACTTTAATAGTTAAATACAACTATGGTAATATGACCATGATAGGATTTATAACACATATATTTTAGTAAAATCCAACCATTTTTATCATACCAGGATATAAAAACGTACAATAAATTGTATAGAAAAATTATAGATATTATAAATTAGCATCTATACGTTCAAAAGTGATTAAAAAAAAAAAATGAAACTATGAACTCGAAATTGTTTATTTACCACGGATGAGCTATCAAATATAAGTTAATGGTGATGCGTAACTGGACTTATGTACCGCATAATACTATTATGCTTAGATGTTTGATTCTTTTGGTTTTTTATTTTCACTCGATTTGTTTATAATTATACTACATACATATATATGTTTTACTATAGGCAAATATATGATGAAAATCAGTACGGGTTACGCAGTAAATAAAGTCGACCAAAAAACAGCAATATACGGAATATTGATCTCGCGTTGTATAATTTATACATTATATAATATAATTTTAGTGACTATATATGTCTAAAATGTATTTAAGATCACACGATTTCTCCGTGCAGCAGCTCAAGCAGCAGCAAATTCAATACTGCATACGGCATCACCAATCATTAGGTATACCGCTAATATGTAGCACATGAAAGATTGTAACTATAGGGGATACTTTGTCTAGCCCCCACGATTTAAAATAAACACTCCCGAATAATAATGCGTTATGAAATGATTAACAATACGTATAGTGCGGAACGGACTCATGTGCATAATTAAATGCAATGAACGAACAAATAAATATCATACGTCTTATTATATGAAACATTAAATAAAAATAAAATATTCTAATTTAATTCTCCTTAGATACACTATACAGTATACATTATGAATATAATATAACATTACAAGATTTAATTATAATTTTTTAATAATATAATTATTGAATTTTCGTTTCAATTTGTATTGAGCGGAATTCGCTTATCCGAGGATATAATCGAGAGAGTACACCGTATATAGTAGTAACACGTATAAAACATTATTTTACCAATCCCAAACTTAATAATGAGCACCCCTGTAAATAGATTCGCGGATTAAATTCATTATGGCCACAGCAAGTGGATTGTGTTTATACCATTATATTAAATATGCATGATACCTATACATAATATGCTTATGTACAGCCACTAAGTAGACCTAGGCACGTAACGCGTACAAAACGATGTGTTCCCTCTATTTTGGTTTATAACACATTGCGCTCGTACAGCCGTAGTCGTATAGTGCACACATACAATATACGTGTATAGTAACACGATATCGCATAATAGTGGGCTGCCACCGGTCCTAGGCGGGGTCTGCCGCTCGGGCACTCGCGCGCAGTAGGTACGTCAATATCGTCGGACGGTCGCGTTATTCACGCCCCTCCCCTTTACGTGTTACTACCGCTTCGGTCGCTGCGCCGCCACCGCGTGTCTCACATATTATAATACTTCCATAATACAACACTATATTGAGGGGTGCCACTTATTTTTGTGTACCATATAAATTTTAACTAGTGCGCCCCCTTCGTCCCTTATCCATTTTCATATTGAACTTACGATATTCGATGGTGATTTCCGTTATTGATGATGTACAAAATAATATAACGATGGAATATGGATACGACTGGTACGAGTTCGATTTTAGCACGAGAAGATGATGTTTTCAATGCTCAAACGTAGAAGGAAAATTAACTTCCAATATTTAATGGTTTCCCCCCCCCCCCGTAAAAACTACCTAAACATTACATACCACCGATGTGCAAAACCGTAGAGTTCTACGCATCAAAAGAATTATTATTGTAGGTATACATGCGGCCGAGTGGCGATATCAGTGATGACTATAAGGGAGGGAGAGCTAGGAGGCCATGCCCCCAAACTCCAAAAAAAAAAAAAACCCAAAATCAAAACCTAGAGCCGCTACTGGGCGACATGGCCTCTGCACCAAACAAATTTTGTTTTTTTTTATCGTATTTGATGCTGATGATATAGTAGTTATAGATATAATAGCTATGATATTGACATAATATTACAAATTCTATGCAGCATTGCATGCAATCATAAACCAAAGAATAATGGATTTGCCTTTAAAGTATACAATATATATTTGAAAACTGAACGATTATCGATGTACGTTCTCAACTTAAAATAATGTTAATAAGGGGTTAAACTCATGATGAAGTGCTAGTATATTTCTTTAAAGCATCTCGAATGCATATCTACCATATACAATATTTTCTAGTGTCTATGTATCTATGATATAATTTATCGCAGCAATAACAGTTCTTATTATTTTAAATATTTAAATGTATAACAATATGTGTCGTGTATTTAAGACAATTAGTGATATTTTGTTTAATAATATATTTAAAATCATCTATTTACTTAAATGAAATATTTAATTCATGAAACAATAAAAATAAACAACTTGTTATAAGTATAAGTATGAATATTTCTTGAAAGATTTGACACTCCCCTATCTAAAACACAAGTTAAAACTGGAATTAAAATTTACAAAAAAGGACTCTATTTTTATTAAAACATAAATGCGTACCATTCAATATGAATAGTAATGATTGTAATATAAACTAATAAATTTAACTTATACTTTAGTATAAGTAAATTTTAATCATACTTTTAAAAAAAATAGTAAAACTTTAAAAAGTAAAGTATGTATGTTAAATAAATACAAGTTATATTTATTGTATTTTAGTAAATATAATATTAATATACAATATGAACATATAATATCAAGTTTTTAGTTTATTTCAAACCTATATAATCATTACAGTGATGTTTATTACAACATTACCCATTAGGAAATAAAGGGCATTCTAAAACAAATCCTAATTATGAGATGGCCAACGGTATAAATACAATAATTTTATTTAATTTACATGATTACATGACTAATCCTCATTATAACTATAACATTTTATGTTTAAACATTTTATTTTGGCCATGGTACTTAGATGTGTTTTGAACCCTAATAAAATCATTGGTGGATAAAAAATGTATATCTGTGCCGAGAGTGGATGACGATACTATTTTATAAAAATGTATGGATTTCGTTGGGTAATCACGTATGAATATTATCTGAAATCGTGATACAACGCCTCCACCGTATTCCGTCCGGATCGTGTCAAAACTTTTCGCACCCAAAGTGCCCTCTTTGCAGCCCTCCCGTAGAAACGAGCGAACGGTTCGCGACGCACCCGTGCAGTATACACACACACACACACACACACACACACAATATATAATACATAAAATCATTCCTAAAAAATACAAATATATCTGTACGTTATTGCGATATCGGATGGGTGTATTACACACAGTTGGTGTGTAATATGCACATGTGCGGTGTATATATTCAATATATTATATATTATGGGCAACGGTGTTTCGACCACTACTACCGCACACATTCCCGTGTATTTATGTACGCGGGAAATGTTTATGTGTGCTTGTTTATTAGACTGATGCGGGGACGAAGGGATCGGCTGGGTATACGTGGTATAAGTGTTGGCCAAATATCTGTACCCTACGGGATCGTAGTTTATATCACTACGTTGGTGTGTATGTGTGTGTGTGTGTGTGTGTGCGTGTGTGTGTGTGCGTGTGTGTGTGTGTGTGTGTGTGTGTGCGTGTGTGCGTGGGCGTGTGCGTGTGTGTGTAGTATATAATACGTGTATATAAAACGCTTAAAGTGTGTATTATATATGCGTAAGTATGCGTATGGAAAGCAGTCACGGCAGCAGCGCGCTTAAATATACGACATGACATTTTTACTGATCTGCGCGGCGGACGAGCGCAGGGTAAAATGGAGTTATTTAAACGCGACAGGAGGTCGTAAAAACCGCAACTGTTTTGCCCAATCTCATACTGACGTTAAACTATGCAAACACACGACCACACACACACAAACACACCCACACCTATACGTACATAAATATATACATCACACTGTATAGTCATATATCTAAAATACTAGATATTATATTATATCCTTTGGGTCGTTATTATTTTTATCATCACGATTTCATTCGCGTATTTTACGTGTGCACTGTATAGTGTGTAGTAGAGGGGAAAAATTCTGCATGTACACGTTTTGATGATATTATGCATAACGACTGCGCTCGTCGTGTGTGTTATTTCCGTTCGAGATGTTGTGGCTGCAGCAGCAACGACTTCGGCGCGCTTATCAATGTCGGTAAAAAATCGTTACGTACCACGTACTGCACGCATAACGATACTCTACACTATAATATATATCTGTCTATGTTACGAACACGTGGTCAGAGTACACAAAGTGTGTATATGCGATATTCCAATATTTTTGAAACGACGTCTTGATGGCGGTTTAGTCTGCACATATTACCGTATAAATTGCGCATTAAATGACACAATTGCATTTCATCTTTGTCTTTACAGGTATTACAAGTATAAAAAACAAAAAAAAACAAAAACAGAAACATATTCCAACATAATCAAGTTTTGTAGTTATATTATATAGATAAAAATAATGTTTACCTATATGATTTGTTTCAATTGAAATCGTATAATTATATTATGATCGCGTATACAAGGAATATAAAACGTTGTTATATGCATCACAAATGAACTGCTGATCAAATTTTATAATTATAGCTTCAGCGGTTCCGACTAGGTGATTTATTTTTTTTTTTCACCCCTTAAGGGTTGAATTTTGAATAATTCTTTCCAAGTGTTCGCATATGTTGTATAATTAATCTAAATGCAACATTTCAAATCTCTAGACCAATGGTTTGTCTTTTCATCTGAGTAAAGTTTTGTGTTAAAAAGCCGACTAACGAAGTCATATTTATATTCATTCAGCAGTCCCGGTAATAAGAATTCTACCTCTTTTAACCTTTTTTACCCCCTTCGAATTTAAATTTTGGAAAATTCTTAGTAATTTTAAATACTAATGATTATTTTTATATATTTATACTGTATTAATTTACATAGAATACCTTCATCAGTAATAATAAAATCCACAAGTAATGGCTACTAAAAAGTGAAAAAAGTATACATCCGGCTCAGAGTCCAAAACTGTCAATAGTCATTGACCTTTAAAAATGTTATTTTCGAAAAAATATTTCATATTTCATGCCCAGCCTATAATACAAACATACCCTAAAAATGTCAAGTCGCTAACTATATTATTATAGTTTAGACTGTTCGGTGATTATGAATTAGTCAGTCAAAACTTCTTTTCTATATTTACCAACAGATATCATTTATTAATGGTTTGAATTCGATTAATGTGGCTTATAATTATTGTACCTATATAATATAGGTTTCATTTGTTTTGAATAATATCATTAAAACTCGAATAACGTAAAAACCTGTTACTCGATAATATCTATATGACAATTTCGTATGTACCTATTATACATAACTATTATTGATCCATAATACATTAAGTAATATTTTTAATACCTACTACCTATATGCATTACACTTAATCCCTTATATTATTATTATTATCTCTCGTGCATAAGGTATATTATAATTAATTAATTAAAGAAATATAGCCTTGGGTAACGGGCAGCTGTAAAAATGTCTTAACGTTTCTTTGTTTGAAAACAAAAAACAAATATTTTATTTCATTTTTACACTTGAAAGTAAATATAAAGGAACAATATAATATTGTACATTTGGATAATATCGTTTCTTTAGCTGTTCAGTTTTTATGATCCATTAGGATCTCCGCATTAAAGAAATATTTCAAGTAATTAGTAATATTATGATTGATTAAGCAAATAATTAAAGCAAGAATAAATTCCATTTTCACATACCTATATGTAGTATGATGAATTGATAAATAGATGTAATGGAATTAATGGAATATATAAGCAACCATTTAATACGTTATTTGTATTTTGCATGTATGAATTCTGTGAATTTTATAATCTTATATATAAATTAAATATAAATAAGTAAGTGGTTTTAAAACGTTAACAGCCGTTAGATGAACAAACATCAAATTGTTACTATAAAATTAATTCTCTTTTATTCATGTATATATAGGCATAGATTATAATACGTCAGGTTATAGCTTATAACTTATAGTATATAATGGTTAAAAAATGACTGAAATGTACATATATATATGAATATGGTAAAATGTTTATTATTTTATAATATAATATAATATTGTACATACATATTAAATACGTTTAAAGAGAAACTTTTTTTCTTTTATATAATTACCAATACGGGTATAGTATATTATATACTTTTTCCCTCCGGAACATTTTAAAACCCAATACCCCTAAATCTCTACGGGATTGCAACCATCTTTTTTAGTATCCCTCCTCGCGCGCCGTGTAAAGTACTGCAAAGTTGAGTAATTTATCAAGTTTTGAACATAACTTAAGTATAATGAATGAAAAACAAAAATTCTCGAAAAAAGAAATAAGCAATTTACGAGATTAAATGTCACACAAGTTTACGAAGTTTCTACGATGACGGGAGGAGGGTGCATCGGTGATTCTAGGAAACCAACCGTTTACCGTACACGGGGGTGCGCTCATACACACACACACACACACACACACACACAAATATATTATGTACATGTACTTGTATTTATATATATATAATATTTGTTAGTTATATATTTATGATCAACCTATATGCATAGGTAGATATTTATACTTATAGTTAATCATATTGATTATACGATTTTACTTTTTCCAAAGTGCAATGTAATACTATAATGTTCTTTCGTTTTTTTGTGTATAGGCTGTGCCGGTGGACTTCTCGGTACTCGACGCATCGGACATCCATACCAGAACCGGACACCTCCTAAGAGGAAAAAGCCCCGGACGTCGTTCACGCGCAGTCAAATATCGCAGCTCGAGGAAAAGTTTAACAAACACAGATACCTGTCTTCCGTGGACCGAGCGGCTCTAGCCAAATCACTCAAGATGACCGACGCGCAGGTCAAAACGTGGTTTCAAAACAGACGCACCAAATGGAGGTAATGTATTATAATAATCACGTCGATTACCTAGTATTATTCTTATGACCAATGTGCACGGACAACGTGGTGATGATGACGATAATAATTAATTAGAGAGTCACACGATTAGTATTGTAAATGCCGTTTCACGTTTTCATAATATACTTAAGATAAATTTGTTTAAAAAAAAAAAAAAAATTTATTTGAAATTAATGGAAAGCATTATTTCGTAATATCGGTTTATTAATTATAACTTATAAGTATATTCATGACGCACAGCATATTATTACACAATTTTTCGATTAAAATTACAATTTAAAGACTATATTGACTTTAAGCTACTGAGTGTCATACATTCTTGCGACACGGGTCTATAAATGTATTTTGAAAATATTTAAAAACAATTCATTTTTAATTTATATTTAGAACAATCTAAAGCATATGTTTGACTATATATATTTTTATATGTACTTTACAATTTTCGCAGGTCAGTTCTTATACCCTTCATTTTTATTTTTTTTATTATTATTTCATCGTCAACAAAATAATATGATCGATTTTCTTCGTGATGCTGCCGACAAGCTTTTTTAAATTTTCATACTTGACAAACTATATGACTACACAACGATATAATACAAAATATAAACGAATTTCTCAGTGACTAGCAGTGACTAGTATTAGTCAAATACGCTGCGAGCACGACTACGCTGTCACGTGCGTTTGGAAATCGGCTAAAAATCAAACGTTATCGAAACATTCTTTGTTTTTCCTGAGCGAATTGACGAGAATAAAACGAAATACAACCGTTATATATAGGTACTCGTATTTCATGATTTTTGATACATATTTTGGTAAAAATAACAACATAAATATTTAAATATTTTGACTTTTTTATTACATAAATTTCCGTGCCCTAGATATATATATATATATATATATATATATTTACGAGTACATAATATAGGTTGTCGATTTGTCCAGATTTCGAAATTAACTCGCAACAACTACGTAACGCATGTAATGAATACGTATTAAATATAAATATTTGTTTTATGATAGGTAGATACATGCGGTTTGTTTTAATTTCCACGACGGTGATCAGGTGATGGAGCAGATCGTTTTATGTATATTATTATTGTCGTGAACGATATGTAATATAGTATAGTATATATACATCGTGACAAATCGGTCGGCCTCGCGCGCCAAACAAAACATTATAATATAATTCAGTCGGCGACAAAACGCGATAAAATTGATGGGAGAAGTATATATATATATATTATTATAGAACGAGAATAAAAAATAAATAAAATACCCGAGTCCATTAGAAGCTTTTAAAATTCCTGTCACCTTTTCGGGTCACTATTAAGTGGTTTTAATACACTATTTTTTTTCCTTCTTGATTTGTTTTTATTTTATATTTTTGTGTTTTTTTTTTTAATTACACGTGTTATCCGCGCCGACGGTTAATGCATATTCCGTGTAATCGGTGGCGCCCCCAGTGGATAACACGGGCGAACCAGTTGCCCCACGCGTATCCTATTAGTTACTACCTATATGATATATAGTACTATGTAATATATATATATATATATATATATATACACACACTTATTATTCAATATAAATGTACGTAAACGCTCACACATATACAGGGCATCATTGCCGTATGTATCATACATGCTGTGTATATAATATGCTGCATATACGTTGCGGTGTACGATAATATTGTGTATTTACCGCCGTTTTTACTACCGCTGTACAAGAGTAAACAGACAAATGGACATGTTTGTTTTGCCTCCTCGTGTGCGCACAATTTCGATCTCTTGGTATTATAATATCTCTCTGTCTCCATACATATTTGTTAATAATACGCAAGTATATTATATTATTTTGCTGTACATAAACATCAACCAAATCAAGTATGATATAATATTGCAGTAACAGTTGTTTTTCTTTTCTAAACTCTTCATTCATAAGCCCCACTAAACAATGAAGTATAGAAAATGACTTCGAAAAAAAAAAAATGTGTTATTCAATCGGATTTAGAAGTACGAATTGTAAAACTAATACTTTGAATTAAAAATTATCTGTAAGTGTCCACAGATTCTAGAGCTGAGACTATTGCAGTGTATATGGAATAAAATGCGTACCACTGATTAAGTAGGTATTAAAAATAAAATAAATACGAAAGACATTTGTCTTTGTATAATCACTATTGAATAGGTCCTCCCAAAATCTAATTTCAATTAAACCTAACCTGTCTGAAAAATGTATTATCATGAATTTTATTATTAGTGTTATAT
Organism: Chaitophorus viminalis; assembly: GCA_025469195.1. Taxonomy (NCBI): domain Eukaryota; kingdom Metazoa; phylum Arthropoda; class Insecta; order Hemiptera; family Aphididae; genus Chaitophorus; species Chaitophorus viminalis. The sequence goes on from JAIPRK010000880.1 coordinate 55,283, forward strand.
CTTAAGTGATCATATTATACGCTACAGCATGTATAGTGGTGTATAATATTATTATTATGTTGTTGGAGCCGGGAGTTGAACCTGTTTTTCGGTAGAAGAACTAAAAAGGGCCGACAGCGGCGAGACGTACGAGCGTGTGATAAGTGCGGACGGCGCCACACGATGGGACGAAATCCGATGACTATAGCGCCACCGGACCGCTTCCTTCCCACCCACCCGTGTTTATGCGCTTCGTATATTTTTCACTATCGCTCTTTCACACGCACACTCATTCTCTCTTGCTATCAGAGGCCACTGACAGATTAAGGACATTGAAATTTGAGTATTATCTATAACTACGTAACATGTTACATACAAAAACCGATTTTAAGGAAATCCATAAATAAAGAAGGATTAATAATGGTATCGTACAGACATTGAGTGTATAATATTGTACCGATATAATATTCAAAATAAACTGGGGAAGTCTATGATCAACAATAAACTGTACAGTGTATTATAATAGTAATGAAATTCTAGAAGGATAAAATATGAGTAGATACTAATTACTAAATATATAAAATCGAAATTAAATTCTAACATAACCTCATAGCAGCAGAGTATTGCAAATAAATAACGATGATAACAATTTTTATTTCATCATGGGAAAATGTTTACACTATATTTAAATATAATATATAGTTTGTAAATATATAATTGTGAATTATTTTGGATATCAACATTACATTTTAATCACGTTTGAAATATGAGTATTATGATCATAATGAACAATTTTTTTCATAAGCATTTTAAATTTATAAAGTGTTCTAGTATTCTGTAAAGGATTTTGCACAATTCATTTATTAAACGTAATAATATTATCATTTTAGACGATAAGTATTATGGTATTTAATATTGATTTTATGTACAATTTTTTACTGCAAGTTAATATAGTGAAATTGTTTTTTATAGTATTATATTTTGGCTATATATTTGTGATTGTTTACTCAAAAAAGAGATATATAACTAAGCACCACAATTAAATAACAGACAGCATTAAAAATAGGTATATATAAAGTGCACGCACCTAACATACTTTATGAATTACATCTTGATCGTAACAAATGTACTTATACGTTATTTATAATCAGATCTACCGGCAAAAAGGATTGCATAACTATACTAAAAATAAGATGATAAAGTGTTTTCCAAAAAGTAACTAACTTAAATTCCATAACACTCGATATTATAACATTATTATTATTATTATAGTATATAGTGTGTGTAAACGCTGTGTACACGAAAGGTCCACGCAGCCGAACGCATTATTAATATTTCAGCTAGCGAAACAATGGCATCGTAACATAATAATAGTATAGAAGTATAGTGGGGTCGACGGCAGCAGCATGTCCACACACTGAAATCCGCTTTAACTACGTTTTAAAAACAGCTGAATTATTCAGCGCGGCTTTTAAACTGTCAACTTTTGGCGTACACCGCTTTCGCCAGCTATATACGCTTTTCCATTTATCTATATATAATATATATACAAATTGGTTAAGAGTGTGCGTGCTGTGTGTGTGTGTGTGTGTGTGTGTGTGTGTGTGTATACCTATATGATATTTATGTGTTCTGTTATCCATATATACATGCACATACGTTTATATGATGCTACCCCTTTTTGCGCGCAAACACTTATCTATACGCAATATGTATTTATAGTTATCACACAATGTATAAACAATTCAATGTGTACGTACATATATATGTACTTAGATTGAACTGTTAAATTCACATGTATATAATATATATATATATAAATGCGTATACCGGTGCTGTCTCGAAAACCCGTCATCGCACGCACACATTGTTTGACTATCGAAACGTTAGGTTAGGTACAGTCGACGCGATGGATAAATAGCATAATATGCATATCGACATATTATCTTATCAGTAACTATACTGACTACACTAAGTAAATATACCTTATAATTCTACCATGATGGGTGGGCATGGTATGGCGAAACGGTCCGTCACAGTCACTCTCAGTTAGCCATCCTACGCAGATACAGTCAGATGGGTGACCAAAACACTTTAGCGACGTTTTCTCATACCTTCACATATACACTATCTACGTGTTTAACCCCCTATAGTTCTTTTAAAATCTTAAAAAGATGCCTACATGGAAAGCTAATTGTCACAGTGGCAGAAGCTCTTCCTTAAAAATGGATAAAAAAAAGTCTACCCTATGTTATTATGTTTTCAGCACCGGCAGGCAATGTATAGATAGGCAAAATTATTGTAAGTTTTTATTAATATGTATACACATATAAATGTGTAAATAGTATGCCATAAACATTTATCAATTCTATGTAATTGTTTATAATATTAAATCTTTAAACTTTTTTCCCCCATTACCTATGTTGTTTTCGAATGAAACTGGAATGAAATTACGGTTTTTGGTACTCATTACTCAATACTAATGGAAATAGATACATGATGACTAACTGTCTACTGCAAGAACTTTGCGAGAATTATAATATTATCATGATATAATTGTTTGCCCGTCGAACCGTTGACTTATTATTACTACAATATTAATTATAAATCGTTTGCCCACGAATAAAATGGTTTTTTTTTCGGATTCCATTTAATATCCTGACTGGATCAATACACGTATAATATTGCAGACATATATTATTATTATTGTTATATCGTTTAACCGGCAATTCGATTAAACTGTTCGCTTTCCGTTTTTACAGACGTCACATGATGGAAGAACGAGAAGCTCAGAGGCAGATGGCCACGAAAATGATGCAGTCCATGATGGACGAAAGGGACGGTGGCGTGCGGCTAGGCGCGCTGCAGGGTCTACAACCCTGGTCGCCTGCTACCATGTCACCCGGCGGTGGCGGTCCCGGTGGCGTGGGTGCGTCCGCAGTGGCCCCACAACCACCACCCGGACACTTTTCTCTGTCGCAGCCGACGGTCGCTTCGCCTATGTGTTAATTCATACACAAACACACGCATACGCACACACACACACACACACACACACACACGTGCATCAACACGCGGAGGAGTTTTTTTTTGTTTGATTTTATAAAAATTATATATTATCTTTCCTATAGCGTTTGGAAAAATGTAATTTATTTAGGGACAAAAATGGAGAAAAAAACATACGTGTAATATTATATTATAGTGATAATATATAATTTAATCGTTTTATCGTTGTGTACAGAGATTTGTATTTTTATTCATGTGCGTGTGTGTGAAAGTAGCGTGTTCGTGCGAATTGATGTATGTACGTGTACAAATGAACATATTATTGTACTGTGATATCACGAAATAGAACCATGATTAATGCATATCACTATAATTCGTATTTTTAATTGATTATGTTAGTACGTACGCGCTTTGTACATCGGATGACATCTTATAACGCATTTCGTTTATCATATCACATAATGCGGTTAACTGATCGTCGTAAACACAAAAAAGTTACTCTGTTATAGTACGATGTCATGACGTATACCTACGATCATGATACATCCGTGATACATTGTGCTACCCGGGTTGACCACTATTAAAACGGACGTGAAAAATGAAAATAGTGGTGAAATCGCTTACCTCACCGGAATTTTATTGGTTCATATTATATGCGGTATAAAAACACAGACAGTTTCGTCGTACTTCGTTATATTATATTTGTATACATATTATAATTATCATCCATAATACATCATGCACTATGATATTGTATATAATTTTTTGTACGATCGAGTCGATTATTTATTGTTGAACGCAAATTCTTAATTATCATCATTATTACGTAGTGTGCATTATTTAATCATCATTTGGAATAATTTTTTTTGACTTTCTTGTACACTACCCCTCATTCTTATATTTTTAAATTTATATAATTAAAATTTAAATCTTGTGAATATGATTTATATTCAATGTTCTTTCATATACATCCCTACACACACATACACACACACACACAGCAATATATGTATAGTATGTAGAAGTATAGAAGTTCAAAGGGTCTTTGATATGTAAAATGTATAGTTAAATATTTATTATTTTGTACAGAAGATTGTGTATATTATATAGTTTTAAAAAAAGTAAACGTTATATATTACGTGAATACAAGTATGCGTGTTTATGTTCTTATATTATACTGGTAGATTATATGGTTAAAATATTATTTATACAAATACATCATATATACATATTTATGTATAGTTATTATAGTATAGTATGATGTATTTAATTTATACGCGTGCATTGTGCAATGTTAGATATATTAAAGTTATAGAGAAAAAAGCATTACATATTAATTCGTTTTATTTATATACGTTTAATTTAAATTTTGTAGTAGTCAAAATGTATTGTATCATAAAAATATAATGTACGTGTACTTCGGTCAATAAATCGGTGGTAATTTTGAATTTTTATTTACATAATTATGTTACATAAATAAAATATAAGTATTTTATATTATATAACAACTTCATATATAATATATCACATATATTGTACATTGACGTTTATATTGTAACTGTGTAAATTATTTTATCCGTGGACGATAATTATTTACGTTCGAAACAATGTATTATGTTACAAAGCAATATCGTGACATAAACAGTAGTACCTATAAAAACAGCTGAAAATTGATTTAATATTTATTTATATACGTGTAGACATTAAGTTACAACAATAATTTGACGAGACGGATATTATAATACTCTAATGGTGTACGTGTCATTATACATACATATTCATTAAGTGTTATTTAGACAATGTAATAAATTTACTATATTTTGTATAGTATAATTCGCAAATACAATATTATTATTACGTATAAAACACCATACTACTTTACTACTTTATATAGGTATATACTGTGAACCTGCAGTGGCAACGTACCTATTTGAAGTGATGCAGTGTTATTTATATTATTTTAATTTTTTTTTTTTAATTATTATTAGCTTACGATTGGTATACGCTGTATATTATATAATCAATTCATGCCATTTAGTTTTATTAGTACATATAATTATACTACTTTTTATTTTATTAACGACCATCGCGCAAATTAAATTGTAAATTTATATCATCTCAAAATACTATATACTTATACATGTGCTTATAACAAATTATATATGACGTATATATATATATATTTATATACATATATATGATATTTAATACTGTTCTTTTTCTTTCTATTTTTCGGAAGAACCACACGATGTCGGTTTATACCTCATTATTTGTAGTTTTTACTGTATAATGGCATTTATAAGAAATCATATTAGTCCTTTAACGAGTATAGTATAAAACCAAATAAATCAAATGGTTTAATAATATTCAAGGATCGTAAATATCAAACATGTTTAAGTATTTATTTTAGATACGTATTTAAAGAGTTTAAATATCTTAAAAAATATTGATATAATTTCACATACCGCTGTGTTCAAAATCTAAAACCAAATTTAATATATTCGCTGTTATCTTATTTGCCTAAATGGAGTTAATGTTACAATATCATTGAATAGATTTTAATTCATAGTACCAATCGTAGTATTACAATAATTTCAGACACGTGATACTTTTTATCTTACATTTTTATTGACATGAGAATATTTTCAGACAAAATAAAATACAGGTACTGTACATAATTTATGGAAATTATTGGAGCCTAATATTTATTTCACTTTACATCGTTTTATTTATTAATAAAATATCTGTAACAATTAACAATACAACAAGTATTTTTACTAATGAATAGGTATTGATATTCATTTTCGAAATTTATATTATTTTTTACAGTTTATGTTATATTTGTACGATTGACTTGTAGCATAAACTATAAAAGTAAACTGAAAAAATACTAAAAGCTTGGTCTACCGCCACTAAAGTAATATTATGTTCTCGTGTTAATCACACGTCCGTGTGAACGATCCGAATTTTCGGGTAAATAATGATTACTACAAAATTCCCAACATTAAAGTGTTTAACACAAACATGAAAATACGCAGTTCATACTAAAATTAATTCGTGAACGATATTATATCAATTAAGTCCTTTTCCCATTACTTGCAGGACGTATAATGAAACGGTAATACGGTGATATGCGTTTACAATAATTATTATTCGATGACTACTGTATACCCACAGGCTACAGCTGCAGCAGTGGTCGCGTATCATTGATCTGAAAAAATATGACCTTAAGGATTCGGTTTGCAAGACAGACATCGTTAAACCATCATTAATATAACAGGTACCAGCAGTCAATAGCTCGAATTAATAATCGCCGCGAAGATAAAATAATATGTATAAGAATATATTATGTAATATATATATATATATAATAGTATTTCAAAACAGGTATTAATATTATTATTATTTTTTGTTTTTAATTCCTTGAATTTTTAATCCTTTATAATAAGCTCGGTAGGTGCGGCGTTGGGCAAGATAGTGAACATAATAGTAACGATAATATATCATCTCGACAACGGTGTTCGATGTCGCCGGCCGTACAGTGTACACGCCACTTACGGTCTGTCGTAAAATAATGAGTAATGTGTTATTCATCATTGGTGGGTTCCTGTTTATAATAATATGTGTTGTGTGTACTTATGCACGTTAAGAGGCTTATAATAATCGTATATTCGGAGCAAGCTGCCGCCGGTATTACGTGGTCGGCCAGGGGCCGGTGGTCACTTGGAGCGTCGGTGGCGGATATGAGACGGTCCAGTGCAACAGGTCCCCGGCGAAGAACGTAGGGAATACTACCGTATAAATACTGAAATACAATAATATTGATGTACCAACATATCATAATCACAACTGCAACAGTGGCAAAACGTTTAGTACAATGTACGAAAAAAGGTTGAAGATATAAAAAAAAAAATTAAAAACATCCTTATTGAATCTACAATATACATGTGTATATATATATGTTTATGTATCATTTTTCATTACCACTACAGACATATATTATACGTATAGTATTTCTGTGTATTCTCGAATAGCATAGTATAATGAAATAATTATATTTTTCTTTATTTAAACGATAAATATGACAATAGATACCTTATTATTTTTATCGTGAAAAACCTATAAGTCCCCTCATATAATGACCAACGCTCTACCGCCGCACTCTGAAGTACTAGAATATAAATATTCAGCCATATCTGGTAGTGAAAAAGTTTTCAATATTTTCCAAACGATTAAATCATTACATATAAATATCAATATTTAAAACTAAATGGGTTTAATCGAATTAGACATTAATGCTACGTCTAATGCTATGTATAAATATACTCAATTTAGATATTTTACGAATTTATCATTTTTCCCGGCTACCACAGCTTTGACATCAACACCATACCGTGAGTTGTTGTAACAATCAATTATCCTTATGGTCATTAGCTCAATACGACTTATTACAGTATTATTTCGTGTAGTCACGTGTTCGAAAATAAGAACCATCATTTAAATGTAATTTTTAAACCTATAAATTCATTTTTCTGAAATTTTTCTTGTGTATTTCCTAGCTCAATCAATAATGATCAGATTACGAAAACTATACCTGATTTTTTTTTTTCATAATAATATGATAAGTAACATATGGGTCTTGGTCAAATAGTTGATAAGTTGATTCTAAACACAAACATTAAAAACATATTGCACGTAATCCGTTGAAATATACAATAAATACCAATGACAAACCAATTTTACTAGTTAAATAATAAACAGAAAATCACAACGACTGTGCCGTAAATAAGTGTTCGAATGAATTTGAAAATGATAATCGTTTTCTGATTTTAAACAATTTTCCTAGCAACAAACGATGAAGACCGACAACACAGAATCTTTCACTACGCGTGATCCGGTTTGGTCGCACCCTTAGTATACCCCTTCAGTCGGTATACAGTGGACGAGAAGTGTGTTTGTGCGCATGCGAGTACATTTGAGCGCGCGCACGTGTGTGTGTGTGTGTGTGTATGTGCGTGTGTGTGTGTGTATGTGTGTGTGTGTATTTGTATGCGTGTGTATTTACTATACGTCAAAAGATACGTATTATATATATATATATGTATATAATATCGACAGTGGCGGCAAACAGTGAGAGATGAGATGAGATGGATAATATGATATTACGATTTGTGAAATCAAAGAGAGGTAGCCGCGCACGCCAACAGTTTTACGACCACGTAAAGTGGCGTCTGTACCGTCATAAAATAATAAGTATTATATAAAAAAAAAACACACACACACACACACACGCATACACCGACATTATTTCGGTGAGGACAAGGCAATGATATGGGGCGCAAACAGTGAATTAGACATCGACTGGTTGTAATCTTCCGCTTAGCTTTTATATGAACGTATACGTTCCATGAACCTACAAAAGGTCATTTCTCCCGAACGACAAGCGTTTTGAATAAGCTAAACTATCAAAGGGTATAATATGATACATATATATATAAATATGTTTTTAATTATGTTTTCGTTCAATCGTATACAATTAAATAGTGCGATATAATGTACATATGTACTTTTTTAATAAGAAAACAATATAAAAGTATGTAAATCTAGTACGTAACGCTAGCATAAATATTTGATAGATTTTCTGGAATGCGATAATGAGAGTGTCACAGCCACATGAATTGTCTCGTCTCCGTCTTACAAACGTATAAAATAGCAAAATTTCATTCCGTAGAACTAATTTTGTGTTGTTAAATTTTATACCAACGTAATCTGACCTATTATCAAACATCATGGGAAGAATATTATCTGTATTTCTACCTAGGTTTTTTTTTCGATATTTTCATTTTTAAATGAGTTACATATTAGTTTTTAAGTTGTAATATTTCACGTACTCGTAACTCGCTTAAAAATTAAAATAACGTAAAAAACCGATGTAAAAACACGGATAATGCACTTCCTATATTAAGTTCGACAATTGATCAGATTACATTTATATTAAAGCTAACCAAATTAATTCTACTGAACGCAGATTTGTTATAGTGTACGACTGTACGTTTGTAAGACGGAGACTACACAATTGGGTGCGATGCTTTTTTAAATATATATTTAATATATCATGAAATTTTTCTTATATGGTGCTTTTATTTTTATTTTACAGTAAATTTATTATACGATTTGTACATTGAGCACAATAAGGAATATGGATATCTGATATAATGTAATTGACACATTCATTTTTGAATAAGAAACTGTCCATTAGTGACACTATATTGTCAGAGAATTGCATGTCCTTCATTTTTTTTTAGCTTTGCAACAGTTCCACGAGCAGAGGTACCAGTTCCCTTTTAGCCAATGCCTAGGATTGCCAGATATAAATTTAATGCAGTTAATTTTTATCAGGATCCAGGGGGTTATATTGGGTTTCAATACCACTATGAAAGCATTTGTAGAAATGTAGAGCTTCTTCTGACAAAATGTTCATTAAAAGGTCATTAATGATTGTGTAAGGTATAATTGGACACAATAGGTGGAGCATTAGTTATATTTTTGGGAGCGATATTTTGAACTATTGGATTTTTATTAGTATTACAAACTTTCACAGTACCTCACAGTTGGAAATTATTCATTATACCTAATTATCTTTAAATTTGTTGACCGTATAAAGTGGAAAGAGTGTATTAAATAAAATAAAATCAAAGAAATTCCAAGCTAATTTGTTGGGTTATAATGTGTGAATATTTTAAAATTTAAATAGGAACATCAAGTTTTGACATCAAATTTCAATCAATTTTTACATAAATTTTTGCATAAAAATTTTGTGGTTATATAAGTTATAATAGTTATAAGTTATAAAAGTTATAAGTTATATAAGTTATTTAATAAGTTATTAATAAATATTATATATATATATTATTAATAACCTATAATATTGTAAACTCACTAGGTGATACATATACCGCTCGCATTTGATGCTAATATACTTAGAAAATGCACTTTTTTTATTTAAGAGAATTACAATAAATAATTTATATTATATGGTTACAAGCTTTATAAATTTAAGTGAATAAGTGAATGTAGGAATTGTATTTAACGTTTTACATTTAAAATATTATTATTTATAAGACTACAGTTTTCGAATCAACAATATCAATAGTCGGGTTAATTAAATTTAATGCCTGTGATTTGATTAGGCGTATTACACATTTTTCGAATACGAGTTGAAAAGAATAATCGTTAAACTGAACGTTCAACAAATAACTAATAAGAATCTATCACGATGATTTAAACGTGCTATAAGAAAAGAGTACAGGATTTTTTCAAACGCTTTTTATTATATTTGAGTGGTTTTCTTTTATGGTTTTGTCTATTGTACCCAAAACAATGTGCAAACTGTAAAAAAAAATTATAAGAAGAATTATAGTGAAGGTCGAAGGATAAGTTGAAAATGGTTATATAATATAATCAACTCACATTTACGCAACGTTAATTAATGTTTTCATTACATCATTCTCTTTTACTTAATAATCATTTTTCTCTCGACATAATATTTGCAATTTGATACGAAATTTAATAACAATAATACGAGTTAAATAGCTACAGAGCTGCATCGCACAGCCGAACCACGACTGTTTGCAAATATGCAAGTAAGTAGACTAATTTAAAACGACGATCCATAACCATTCCATTATTATAAAACTAAATAATTGTATTTACCTATTTCTATAGACATAACAAAATGTTAAAGCTTAACATTACATTCGGCAAAAAAAATAAATAGTAGGTATTATAAAAAATGTGTAAAACGGCATATTGTAATTTAAGTCACGAGTGAGAGAATCAGCAATAATGAAAGGCTTTTAATTTGAGGCTTTTTGAAGTATTTAGCATTTGAACTACATTACAAATATTATAAGTAAAATACATTTTTATTTTTATTTTAGTAAGAAGAGAATTTTATTCAACCTAATGTTTTTTTTGCCCATTTGCAGAGCTATAGGGTTACGATTTGATAACCGGAACCAGTTTTTCGCACCTCCGTCACATATTGTTTTAATTTAACAGTATCCTAAGTCCTATATGTATATAAATAAATAATAAATAATGATTACATAATATGTGCAACGTACATGCAACGACGAAATTAATTTAACATTTATTTTATAATAACATTGTAAAATGTAATTATTATCAATTGAATAAATGATTATGTTTAACATATAAGTATATTATAAACAATGAACGAACCTGTCAATAAATCGGTCGTGTTTTTAAATCATCGCGTGCTGACGACGTTCTTGTATGAAAAAAATATATGAATGCATCGAAAGCAGAGGGGTTGAAACGACAACAACAACTCTACAACAGTATCTATATTATTATGATGTCTATGGGGAACACATGAACCCTACTTCGAACGATTAGTAGCTGTACACTTTACCATCTGTATTGTACAAGCTATTCAATAATGACAATAAAACATACACACATACACACACCATATCCAAGCACCCAAACAAAACACATCATTGAATTAGTATAGTTTGAAATCCAATACTCGTGCGACTAGAATATTTTATCGTACAGAATATTCCTAGTTAAGAAATTATATATTTATGTTCAGTATACATAGACGCGCGGATGGATAAATAATGACGCCGACACGCGTCTAATTGATTTGTAGTGTTAATTTTTTACAATTATATTATTATTGACTACAATTGATAACATATACAAAGTGTTAAAATGATTTTCGTGTTATTTTAAACCTATTTCGATTATGTGTGGATTTAAATATTAAACCCTATACACCGGGTAAATAGCTATTACAGGTTTTATAGAGTGATTTTTCGACTATTGACGTAATTTTAATTTTTGAGACGACAAAAATAAGCTTTGACTTTAAAATATATAATTATGTATATCAAATATTTTTGGTGAGATTAATAATTAAGTTTTGAAATTTTCTAGTAGAAAATTAGGCGTACATCACCATAAATTACCACTTATGAAATGCCGGGTATAATAATTGACGTTTTTTCAAAAAACCAATCGATAATAGTTATTTTCTCTAATTAAAATAAACTTTAAATTAGTGGCATCTACACTCTTGAAACTACTGTAACGATAAACAATATCATTAACCTTGGTAAGAAGTATAATATTGTGATATTAATATAATTTATAGGATATACGTGATTATAATTTAGTGAAAAATTGCAGGAAATTCCACTCGATCACTGCAATAATCTAAAGTCATCCTTATTCGAGGCTTTTAATTATGTAGATGGTAATTAATTATTTATATGTTTGAGAGCTAGTTTAACTCTTCCGTATTCTGAAGGCAATAATTAAGCACAAAAAGCTTTGAAATTGTTTGTTACTAAATATAAACGATTATTATGAGTATATACTGGATAATATAAATTATACTTGAATTCTTGTATCAACGACCGTGAACTCCGATAAAAATTCAAAACATTCGTTTAATTAATTACGTATTTATTGCTCAAAAAATCTAATGTTCAATACGCGTCCTGTTTTCTGCTAAACCTATTTTCCTTTATTATAATATTGATCCATGAGAAAAGTGATTTAATAAATTATATAAAAAAGTCATTTTTGAACGTTTAATAGTGGGATGTAAACGACACGATGTCGCGTTATAACTATCACGAACGATTTTCTTCAACACCACATCATTATAAGCGTAGTTCGAAATAATATTTTCACCTCAATCAACTAGGTCACATATTAATAATTAATATACTTTTGATTAATTCGTACGCAAACTTTTTTCATTTAAAATATAGGTCCTCAATATTTATTATTAAAGCTCTATATTACCGTTCAAAACTTTAGTAAATTAAAAAAAAATTGTTATTGAACAATATCTACTATTTGTAGATGTTTTATTTTATACCATGTAAAGGCTTGACATAAAAACAGGTATTTTACAATTCAGTTACTTGAAGTCACAGAACAACTTAAGATAAACTTTTTATTTTTCATGGTTTTCTGGTAAGTTGAGTTGATGCTGTTATATAAAAGAGTTAAGGATAAAATAGTATTAAGAATAAATCCTATAATATATATGATCATATGCTATGGAGAAACCGTTTATAGCCCCGTCGGTAATAAATTAAGATCTCTAAAATTCAATAAGACCAGGTTTCCCATGATCATGAAGATTTAATAATTACGAATTCTCTTCACTCGTGTGATAGTAACGCCAAAACCACTTATATTTTATTGTTTTCATATACATGTATTGGTAAACAATTCAAAAATATAAAAACTTAATTTGGTTATTTTTTAAATATTTTAACAAAATTTGTTCAGTTTTTTTTAACAAAACGCCTTATTATAAAACATAGTATTAATCACATATTCAGTACCGATAAACTATATATTATGTTTACATTTTAATTAGCTGTGATTCTTCAGAATAACATGACATGATTTTAGGTTATTTATATACAATTATAATACCGCACAAGAATGTTAGATAGACGATAATTTATTATAATGAATTTACAGCGTTGCTTTCAAATGTAGAATATTATTATTAATATAGATGTTGACACGCATTAATATCCAGTGATTTTTTTCGAAATTTAAAACGTAGGTATATATAACTCATTTAGTCATTTAACTTAAAATGTGTTTTTTTTACAAGCAGTTCTTTTTAATGCAAGCATTTAGTCAAGAAATTCGTTCGTGTTTTAATATTTAAATTTCGGTGTGGACGAAACTATACAAAGTTTTACCTTGTATTGTACTTAAATCATTTCAAATGAAAAGTAAAAACAGCGATAACGTCATGTTCGATGAGAGTTATTGTACCTGTTGTTTAGTGGACGGTAGACGAATAAAGGTTTTCGGCATCGTTTGAAAATATCAATTTAAAAACTGATAATAATATACCGTATACAGATAGGCCTGTATATTATTACATACTTCTTCTCTTTTTTATTATATTATACGGAATCGATTTGATTTCGTAAAATGATGATTTCCGTTTTCACGTCCTTATTTTTTAATACTATGCTATATCGTTGATGATTGTTAACCAATAGTTGCGTTCAGGCTCATGCGATCGTCGTGATGTTATTACGGCCGCACTCTGTATATTACACATAAGATTGTATACCCATTACCGGAATATACTCCTACCGCACTACCGGTATTCAGTTGTAGACTATGACGGCGGCGACGTGTTGTTATGCTGTACGGTCGATCTTTGTCACGAATGGGGCAGGAAGTCAATCGACGCCGCGATATTGTAGGTATTATCTTTTATTTTGATAATCTTTTTTTTTTTTTTTGCCACCCCACCGTATTGTAACATTTTCTCGCCCTATCGACTAATTATTGTACAAATAACATATTATATATAATAATATCAAACGTGTTCGATGCCTATTATAGTTTATGCCTATACCCATTGTTTACGAATATCCGTTGTAACTTGTAAGTAATACTTATAGATTTCATTTGGACGGATGTAGTCGATATTGGTACCTTCCTTTCCGTCCCGTTTATTGTTAATACGAGCTGCATATGGCGTGTACACGCGTGCTCGTCATGCAAACTGAATTTACGTAAACTACGAATCTTATATTATATAACTATATGTAATTTAGCAGTGGAATACAGAAATTTTTGCCCATGTGGGACGAAATTAATCAGGTACTTACTATATTATAGTAGAGAAAGGAATAAATAATCTCTTAAAATTTCCAAAATAAAATTCTTATATTATAAATAGTTGAAAACATTCAAAAAATATGATTTTATATTATGCAGAACTATTTACAAAGTAGGTATTATTATGCCTATTTAAATCACTAAAATAATATATTTTTTTTATTTGCCAAAAAGCATTAAAAAAAGATTTTATTAGTATACTCGTACTTAAAATTTGAAGAAATTTTAAAACATCCGAAATGTTCATAAAGTTATAACCTGTAATGCTTTGGACATAAACCGATGATTGCCAAAACGTACAAAATACAATAGGTAAATATTGACTACAATGATAGATAAATAATTGAAAACTACATTTTGCAAAATCGATGATTAGTTTCTAACTAGATTTATAGACGAAATGTTATGTTGTTTAGTCATGTGGTTAGAATATGTTCATTCATAAAATGTACATAGGTAATGTTTAACAAGTTTTGGCAAATCAACATTTGAATTAGAAAAAAAAAATTGAGTACTTGAATATTTATAATATTAATATGAATATTTATATATATAGGTACGCTGTATTTGCACACTTATAAGTTATAATGGCATTAGGCAGCTGAAGTTTTTGTTTAATTAAAAACAGATATTATAAACCTTATGTATTTGAAATAATATGATTAATTTCTCACGTGAATAACATTTTTAATATTAGTTAAGTGATAAACTGTGTATAAGTACACTGCGTTAACATTTGAAGATTATATTATGGGAGAGCTTGTTTTCATGATTGAAGTTTACGGAGTACCTATGTAAAAATACCGAACTCAGAAAGCAGGAATCGGACAGAACATGACACGTAAATATGTGAAAAACGGCTAATTAAAGGCAATAAAAAAAAATCAGGGACCAGCAACAATCGTTGTTGAAGCGGAACGTACCTACTACGTAATATTATAATATTATACAAGTATACTTGTACCAGCTATACCGGTTTCAAAACCGCTTACCGCGTGCAGTTAATGTTCCATGTAAGACATAGTATAAAAATAAAATAACCAACGTAATGGCTGTTCGTGCATACGTTTATGTTCATAGCACACATTTTTATCATTATTCGTAGGGATGTTAAGATGTATGATTATTATTAAGTTCCGTGGAAGGATAAAGGTAAAATACCGTTCTAGGGACGTTTTTCATACATGTTCGTATATTATAGCTGTATAGGTACACTTTACATTATGGAACGATGTACTTGTGACGCTCGTTACGACACGTACATACTTCGACACAGTTGTCGGCGACATAAATGAGACAAAATATTACGTGTGCCTTGCAATGTGGAAACATTTTCTGCTTAATCCTTCATGCGACACATTCAAAATGCTTGGACACAACAATTGTTAAAAGTAAATATTAAAACGGAATTACATGTACACACAATATATACTAATAAACAATATTTGACATTGTTCCCACAAAAACATAATTTGATTTAATTATTATGTGAATTGTAAAACTTGTTTTGACCTAGAGATGATTATAATTTATAAGAATCTTATTCAACTATCACGTATTTTTATTTGAGAGGAAGGAAGGATTCGTCCGACAAAAAAATTTCAATATTATGAATCCAGCATCCAAAAGTATACCACAGGACTAAGAAATGGACATGTTTCGCTGTCGGTTTTAATTTAACATAGGATGAAAAAATTGCTTTCAGTCACACTTAATGTTTTCGATGGTTCGGTTATCCGAACCGTTCAACTGTGGTTCGTAACTTAATCAAACTGATTTAAAAATAACTATATAAATGAAATACCGATAAAATGAGAATATTGTGTACAATTTTAGTTTTTGTTTGTTGGCTATATATATTATAATATCGAGTTACTTAAATAAACTGTTTTGAATCCTTCGTATACACGCAAATATGAGAACAACGCGCGACACATCGTATATGTAAGAATAATACGGGATCGATTGTATTGCGGTTGAATAATTTTTGCGGAAAACCTATAGTGGTTGGATACGTTTATATTGTATAAAAAAACCACGAAGATGCGTACACGTGCACACGTCGTCGCGTCGTAGTAAAACTTGTGTGAACGTGTTTTTTTTTCTCTCCTATTTTTTAGGTCCGTTATCGCCGTGTATACAGTCACGTCTTGTGCGGTGGTGTTATTTTTTGCGTGCCTTGTCGGTGGTTTCGCCTTTAATCAATGAACAGGAGGACGGAATAAAAGGTATATATATATATATAACGACGATAACGACAAAAGATTACTACCTGTTGTGTTACTACACACGTAGCCGCACGTTTCATTCATCTTTTGTGCGATACACACGATTTACTGTTATTAAATGTATTATATATAGTATTAATTGCGTTATTACTATATAGTACGCGCGTATGTGTGTGTGCGCGCAGCGATGAGACCCAAACAGAGGGCCACACCTGACGTCGGCTACGCCCGGTCGACCGGACGTATATACCTACCTTTTTTCGTAAATAATACAACACACGCACAATATGATGTTCATAATATGATATAGTCTTCGCTCTTATACACCGTATCGGATTTAATTTCTTTATGGATCGTTGTGATCGTGGTGACGCCGCCGCAGACGATTACATTAATATTGCTATCTGCAGATTTACATACGATTTTGCAGCGGGCAATACACGACCTGAATTTCTTCATATTATACGCATCACCATTCGTCATCACAAATATTTGCATCGAACTGTGATACACGTGATCATATGAACTATATGTTAACATGTTTACATAATATTATGTTCCCAGCAATTATGTACAAATTAATCTATTATTTTAGACAATTCATAATAGAGCTTAATTTGCCAACCTATAGTATAATATGTTGTATTGGGAAATGTAATCATTTTCACGATATAGATCAAACAATTTCATACAATATATAATAATATGTTATATCATGTTTACAAGATATGTGAATATTTCCGTGTTTTAAATATTTGTAATATTTTATTTAAGTCTGAATCGATAATTTTTGAATTATTATCTACTGATCCTAAATCAAATAATTTTTTGCGCTTCAGTTAAAATGCTTAAATATAGCTATTTGATTTTACTTCCACACCAATCAAATGAATTTAACGCGTTTTACTTCGTTAACACTTAAACGGAAGTATTAATTATAAAAGAAATTATATTTTTTCCTGCTCTTGACGAGATTATTATTTTCGCAGCTTTTTTTTAAAAATTCAAACATTTTGAAACAATGATTACACACAATTCATTGCAAATTGTCACTAATCAATAGGACGATATTATTCCACTTTGTGCAATCTATTGATTTTAGACAGTCAACTGTAAAAAAAAAAACATAATTTAATATTCATAACGATAACAATATTATATTGTTTCTTTTTGTAACGAATAATGCCATCACGGGAGTACAAGACGCACCATTTATACATCCAATTGAATTTTGACTCTGTTGTCAACGACAACATGATGTTCGTAGATTAATACATTACCTTGCCAGCGAAAATACACATTTTGTCTCACACGTATATCATTTTCCACATCAGTTTCGACCATTTCAAGTTATTATTCTTAAATATAATATTATTTTTGAATGAATTTGAGTTTTGACTATTATTTTTTCTTATGCAAATACATATTTTGTAGTATATTATCATAATACAGGGGCGGCCAAACGGTCGATCGCGAATAATTTCAAAGTCGATCTTGTTAGAGTTTATTTTTAGGAACACGCGCACGAAAATTAATCATGGTCGTAGTGAACAAATTGTCAATAAGTTTTATTTGTATAACTTTTATCTTTTATTCTGATTTTTTATATTAAATGTTTATTGTTCAGGCATGTTTATTTCACTGTGTAGAGTCGGTGTCTATTGTATTAAATTTATAATAACGTATTTAAGTTCTTTAAAATTTATAAATATGAGTGCATATAAGAACCAAAAACGTATCATTTTCATCAATAATGGGAAATAGATTTTTTTTACAATGCTGAAAGACAAGTGCATATGTTTGGTATATCAAATAACAATACCTATCCACAATAATAAAAAGGTAGGTAATCTAAAAAGAAATTGTAGAACTACGCATTCAAAATTTTATATGAATTTCTGTCCTTAAATTTAAGTACGTAAAAAGCAATTAGAAGTAATTATATTTAAGAAAATAAATTGTTATTTATTATTATATTATTTTTAGTAATTAGTAATTAGTTTATAATACTTATTGTATGTTTATATACACTTTATGCAAGTATATATGTAGATCATAACCAAAAATAATTTGACCATCCCTGTCATAATGAATTGGTTATTTTAATAATTATACTAACATTTTAAACGATTATTATCATAACTGAGTGTATCATAGACTTTTAATTAATTTATAAAATATTAAATTTAAAATTTTAAGATCTTAAAGCTACTTATAGCTCATATTTTGAGACTTAATCATTAATTAAACTTAGGTAAAATTAACTGCAGTATTCATGGAAAATAAAAATATTTCTTGTGTGTTTAAATTCATCAATTTAACGAAATTAATTATTTCAAATTCTACGTAAATTTTAATTTTAATCGCTAGTTTTGTATATTATATATTTATCATTTTGTTACTACTAAGTACTATTATCAACCTTAATGTAACATAGGGTGTATATTATGTTGTACATATATGTATAGTGTGTGTGTGTGTGTGTGTGTGTGTACATATAATACAAGCTTTCCGCCGTAAACATTTAGCGTAGTAATCAGTGACGTTAATTTCTCGAGTATATATCGCACCACCACGTTTGACAAAGTCTCGAGCGCGATATACTGAATTATATTGGATGCGACTGTTAATAATCGTTTTATTTTTGTTTATTTTTTTTCCTCCCCGTTCGACCACCACTACGCTACACCCGCGCCGGAGCAGATGCTTCGGAAGGGATGGGGCAAGCGCGCTCGCAGGATACTGCAACAGCGTCGGCGGTGGTGGTCGTCCTGGGAATAAGTTTTAGTTAATGAAAATATAAGTGGATAAAGATTTAATCGAGGCACATGTCCTCGTTTTACTCTCTCACCCTCTCTTTCTCTCTCTCTCTCTCTCTCTCTCTCTCTCTCTCTCTCATTCTGTCTGTTCTCCGCTTTATATCACGCCACGGCCGTTTGTAATAGGATTACCCTCGTAGCAGCACAGTTGATTGTCAACTGTTGTCCGAGAGGGTTGCACGAGTTCTCGGAAGCGTGTCGTCGATCGGCAGCGTATATAGTAGCGCCAACCAATGTGTACCCGCGCAACCGTTGCCGCCGCGTCTCCCGGGCGATCTGCACGCGTGTGTGATGCTCGCTCTGCGGCCATGGCCAATTTATGGGCTCGATTTTTTTCTCCCAAATTCTATTACTGCGGTACACACAACCCTTTATTTTTAAATGGAATTTTCGACTCGCGCGCAATAATCGGGCGCGTTTTATTGTACACGCACGCATATAATATTATACGCACTATTGTCATAACAATTTAATAATCCAATATACGATACATTATAATATCATGGTTATTATTATTATTATTATTATTATTATTATTATTATTACTATTATTTCACGCATCGCGCATGAACACAACGTCATAATCATGATTTGTTATATTGCATCACGGTTCAATCGATTTTGTGCGACAAGGGCGAACAAATCGTGCACGGGAAATTTCATATTGAAAATATTTATACCTAGTACAACAGTAAATACCAATCGAACTAAACGCAGTAAAACGAAACGGTGACAATTCAATATATTCATTATACATTATTATGACGATTTAAGAACTTCAGCAGTTATATAAACAAAAACTGTTAACTAGCTATATTTGACGATCTAAAGGGTTGCAGAGAATATATAAACCATAGGTCCTTAACATTTTCTTCGAACACACTATATTAGTATACACCAATAATGTCAATATGTGAAATATATTATACGACGTAATGATATCCAAGTATCAATG
Source organism: Chaitophorus viminalis (assembly GCA_025469195.1). NCBI lineage: Eukaryota > Metazoa > Arthropoda > Insecta > Hemiptera > Aphididae > Chaitophorus > Chaitophorus viminalis. Next base: position 75,976 of record JAIPRK010000880.1, read on the forward strand.
TGGGAGTATGGAAGCAGGAATAAATTGAAAGTATTAATTACATAATAGTAATTATGTTTAATATATATATATAATAGAAACGTACAACAAATTAGTATTTGTTGTAATTTGGTAAAGTATTGATGTTAAAAAATGTAATTTTAAATCAAAAGTCTTCGGGCAGTCCTCTCAAAATGTCATTTTATATATATAAAAGTCCGTATATACGTATTCGGATGAACTATTCCCGGCAGAGATGATACCATATGTCTTATTGTAATAATTAAACGAATACGGAATAAAAATACCGTCATACGCGATGTAATATATTAATTTTGTGTAATATAAATTATAACGTTATTATACGCGGCCAATAATATATTATACTGATGTAATTATGCGTGCTATATCGGAATTATTTTTACAATTTATTTATTTCGCATACAATTTGTTTTATTGTAGAGTATAGGACGAATGTTCGGCTAGATTCGATGAGATGGACGAGAGCTATTATTTTTTTTTTTATTCAAATACGAAATATTATATCATCATTATAATATCTATTACTGGTATACGCGTTATTGTTATGATAGGTACACGTGTGTAATTAGTTGTGTTGTTCGGAAAAAAAAAGTGTCATGTATAGTTATTATTTCATAGAATATACTATTATAATCAGCCACCTCCAGTCGAATATCATACCTATGTACATTTTAGACATTACGTTTTATATTTTAATGATAAAAACGATTTATTATGCGTGCGTGTGCAGTTGGCTGTTTGTGTGCCGCACTACTTGTACTTAGGTATATAGTATCGTAGATACGTGTGCAATTTCCGTGCAAAACATGCGCGCGCACGTATGTTACATCCAATTTCCTCATTTCCGGTGCACCCTGTGTATACTCCTAGTGTGATACAAACCACAAAGTATATAAGTAGGTACTCATTATATAAATAACATACATATATATATATATATATACATTTATAGATGTAAGAATATAATGATAATAATAAAAAAACGAACAACCTAAATTGGTGGTTTTGTTTTCACATGGAAGATAATATAGATAGCCTATTACATTACTTCGTCTTAAATGACTGCTGGCGACAATGATCGGTCTATATACGTCATTATACGTATCTTATTCTCCGGTGTACTATTATACCACCATTACACGTAGCGTACGTATTATTGTAATATGTTACAATTCTATTACATTACACCAGATCGCGTTAAACGCGTTATTGAATGCGAAAATTGCCGTCAATCGTCATATTATATTTCCTTCGTATTTAGACCACCAAAGTTGCTGTTTAATAACATTTCCTTTTTTTCGTATTTGATGCATGAATTATTATTATAGTACCTACATTTTACTTACGAGTAAAATTCGATATATCATTCATAATGATTATTAACACAAGCCTAGACTATATCTTTGGCACATGTACTTTTTAGTTTTTAGAATAACGTAATTTGATATTTGATTATTTCTTTTATATCAACTTTAGTTCTTTAATTATATTAAATATAAGTTTGATCCCTTTTTCAAAATAAAATGAAATTTTTGAAATATTCTGTTGAGTGAAATTTTCACCATTCTTATATTATATTGTTATTGTTATTGATTATATATTTCTTTAAACTTTATTATTTATTCTTTTCAAACGTGTTTCGCCACAAATGGTGACAATTCAATACAGCGGTGGTGTTGAAGTGGATTATAAAACGAGGGTAGAATTTTTGTCAGAACAAACTAGGGTCCAGGTTTCGTGAGTTAAATAAATAATTTAGGTACTCTTTATTACAGTCAACTGTGCACCCAACGGTCGACAGCATATCACACAGTCCTAGATTAATAACTTAATACAATATTTATATTTTTCAACAAAATATAGTTATAAGCGCGACAACAATAATTCTTTCGTTATAATAATTATTAATATAATAATAATTATAATAATTCTATACGCATGTATATTATAGTAATAATAGTATTACAGCAAAGAAAAAAATGATATATTAAATTTTTTGCGACTTTATTTCAGAATATTACCTAATATTTAATAGTGCCAAAAGATTATTTATAAAATATTACTATAAAATAACAGGTATAACATAATTTAAGATGTTTAATCTTTAGGTTCGAATATTAGATATAGTTAAAAAATGCCCTTATAAATTGATATTCTTAAATAAAGTCGAATCTTAACAGTTCTGTAGGTTAGATATTTTATTCTTTATTTATTCAGTTTAGGTATCTGAAAAAAGTATTGAAAAAAATGTATCTTATGTATAAGAGGGTACTTATATATATGCTTAGTTAGGTAGTGAGTACAAATATGGTAAAAAGACTGATTTCTTTTTACATTGTGTATAATTATTTATTTTATTTTATTTTATAAAAACAAATACACAGGCTATACATTTAGTTTTGAATTACTTATCTTCTGTAAGTCAAACTTGTAAGCGTAGAAAGAGAGTTACAGATTATTCATTATTACACATTTTAATTATAATATTAAACCTGCCCCTACCTTAAATTAAAATGTGTGGTTCTATAATGTATATACATTTATGTATATGTATATTTACATTAATGTAAATTAAAATGTGTTGTTCTATAATGTATATGCATTATAATAATTTAAATAAGAGGAACTTACAAGAATGAAGTTAAGACTAAAATATGATTTTCAAAGATGTAAATTATACAACTTACCTACAATATTTTTATTATTTTTTTTGCATTTCTATAACGACAATGTATTATATTATCCTTTATAATATATGCAATTGGTCTATATCTATCTTATCTATTAAATATTAACATTTTTCAATGTTAATATTTAGCATCTAATGCTCGAAAAGCCCTTTTATTTTTTTATTTTTGTAGTTTATCAAGCCAATGATGATATAAGTTTTTAACTACCTACTCACGTTATAGTATTTAATTTAATTTTTTATTTTTCGAAAACAATATCTATTTGTAGGCTAAACTATACTTACAGACCTGGGTAGAAAATACTATACTATATGTGCGGTATTCTTGCATATTATTGTATAATGTGTACGATACGCGGGGTCAACGTAGCCTGTTGTTGTTATTATTATTATCATCAGCAAATCGAATCGCCGCCATATTATTATGATGATGGTGTGAAAAGAGACATCAACGCCGCCGCTCGTTCTCGAAAGCTTTTCGAAAAAAACACGAAACACGTGCGTCTTTTGTACAACCTACCCCAGAACTCGACGCTTATTGAGTTACCGCGGCTGACGACCGTCGCGTGCAGCTCCTGACGCGCGTCGTCTCCAGTTAGAACCGTCGCGGTATAGGGACGGTGATGGGGCCGTATTGGCTTCAAAACAAACTACGTGCATATAATATTGTATACGTAGTTAGTCATCCGGCTGCGTGGTGAGGTCCGTTGGGATTCGTTCGTAGTCGTTTCAATATCGTCATGATCATTATATATTTTTGCTGTTGTTATTATTACTATCGATTATATATTATATATAAACATATAGTACATATATATTTTTATTATTATTATTATTACGCTTGTGATGCGCGTTATTGGCTCGTAGACGAAAACCATTCGCGGCACGCGTCCACGGCCACTTTACAATATAAATATTATTGTAATATAATTAAACACACGCGTACGGCTGATGTTCTGCACCCTGCAAACGCCGCGAGTACAATACAACACGCATTACGGACTGCTGTGTACTGTATCGTATATGCGTGTCGTCTATTTATATTTATTATTATATTATATTGTGTCGTCCGTACTGCAGCAGTGGCGTGGCATGCATACATAAGCAACGTAAGCAACGTTTGTACTACCAGATGTAGAACGTTTTAGGCAGCGACGTAACCAGGGTGGAAGGGAGAGTTGCCTAGACATGCCAATGGTTACATATAGGTATAACGGTGTAAGAGATTAAACGAACAAATCCAAATAACATTTTATTTTCATTAACTTTGGTGGTACTATTTTGAATAATATTATTGTTGTTATGTAATCTTGAAAAGAAAAAAAAAAATCGTTTGTTTCGACCGTCGAAAGATAATTAAGTGAAAATACTCGATAAAATATTGTGCCCCCCTGAACCTCCACATTACAATAGCTAGTACGTTTAGGTAAACAATTTTCTTTGAAATAAGATAATGATAAGACGACGTGTTTGTAAGTAATTCCAATAATTGGAATTGGTTTTTGGAATAATTGGTGGTTTATAGTATGCACTGACGCCTGACATGACCCTAAGCAACTTTCAAATAGAATATCATTGATTATAAATACTAGTATTATGCCACGATCATATAGAAAATTTGTAGGCATCCAACTTAGGGAATATTATACTTTTGTAATTTTAAAATGTACTATTGGCTGGAGAATAAAAAATGAATTTAATTGTTACTAGAGAAACCTATTTGCAGTTAAAACTTTAACAAGTCAATTTTCTAACCATCTCGATTATTAAAAAATATTTCATTTGCATTTTACGAACTGAAAATAGATCAAATCATTTAAGAAAACTTCATCGATTTTAAGACAGTGAAGAATCATATACGAATCATAATTGTATGATATAAAATGGGTCTATGCAATCAAGAATCGGTAAGTGTTCAACACCATTGTGTTGTGGTTTAATTCTATTGGGTTACAATTAATACATTAATAAATGTAAGTCTATGTATTTTACAAGAAGTCGTTCACCTATAGTAAACACATACTCAATAAATGGTGCAAATATAGATATGTTCACAACTAAAAAAGACCTGGGTGTAATATTCTTTTCACACCTTAATTTTCACCACTCATATAAAGTCAGTCTGCTGTAGAGCTTTCAAGACACAAGATTTTGCTATATTAAAGAACTTTAAGCTGACCTCCTCTCTCAAAATGCTGTTTTGTTCCCTGGTACGATCTTTACTGGAGTATGCATCCGTTCTTTGGGATCCTTAATAACAACTGACTCCTCACATATAGAGCAAGTCCAGAGGCGGTTCTTATCATCTTCCGCCTATATTTTAAAAATAGAGCATGCTAGGCATGATTACCTTTCTGTCTTTAACAAGCTGGGACTAATTTTCTTGGTAGATAGACGTATGACAGCGAATATAGTGTTTTTGAGTAATTTAGTGTCTTAGTGAATGGTATGTTATCGATGCTTCCTCTTTACTCTCCCAAATTAATTTTAGAGTTCCTCCTTGTTCTTCTAGATCTCATTATCCTTTTGTAATTCCTTTCCATTATACTAAATATGGTAAGAATAAACCAATTGACAGAATGATTTGTTTGACCAATGAGTACCTCACCTTATTCAATTTATAATAATACTATTTTTCATATTGTTTTGTTAATTATTAATTACTTTTTGTCGTCAAAATGTTATATGTTAAGCTATATAACCGGATATTTTTAATTACTTTCTGATGTTTCTAGATTATTTAACTATATGTAAACTATAATTGCACTATTGGGCCATTTGTCCGTTATACAATACAATAACGTTATTGATTTGAGCCAATGTACACGAAAGGAACTACGATTAGAACCACAGTCCCGGAGAGAACAAACCATCGCCTTCTCCCTCCCCCATCAACAAATAACCTATACTAAATCCAAATCACGATTTCCAACACTGTATCCCTTTCGATTTCCAATCCCACTGCGCCCTTGCCATACGGTACACCTATTACATTGGGGTTTAGGACTCTAATATTGTCGAAGTCCAAGTTGTCTTAACATGATGGTTTATTATTTCAGGAAAATAACAAATGCGAGCAGCCGCAATGCAAACCCGAGCCATGCAACCCGAAATCTGTAAGTGTTAAACAAACGTTATTGATAAATATATGTAACCACGGCGTATCTACGTATATAAAAGCCGCGACGAAAATTATTTATGATTGCATGATGGTTTATTATTTCAGTGCAATAACAAATACGTACAGCCATGTAGACCGAAGCCATGTAAGCCCTTGTCGGTAAATACTTTAATTCAATATTAACTGACTTAAAACCTTACACTATATAGACCAATAATGTAGAGATTAAGCTTTCAAAATGAAAAAATAATGAGAATAGTTTTCATTTTTTAGATAATTTTACTGAATACATTAAAGAATTTCTTAGTTTGAAAATATTCCGTTGATAATTGTGATTAACAATGTTAACAATTTTTAGACTTTGTCCAGAGTCGATGGACTAATGGCAGGGAACACGGTGTATAACTCTTCATATGACAACTTCATTTGCGGGCCAAGACAGAAGCCGATAATAAGAAATGATCATATTATAATGGCCGGGGAGTTCGACGGAACAACGATCAACAAGGTAAGTCGTGAGTAGCGAGTTTCCGCTTGAAATTAATGTCGGTCGTTGCACACAGTAAATTTTGTCATATAATATTGTATACATACTTTATTTGTGCCGTTGTAGATGAGCTTTCCCGTTCATTGTTCGTCAAAAGCCAAGAAAATAGTGCCAAGAGACCATTGCCTGGGAGGAACAGGACCGATGGCCAATAATACTACCCAATTACACGACTACTACATTCCCTGCGGTGACCGACGACAAAAAATTGTGCCTCCCAGTAGCCTCCGAAAATTTGACGATTGTCCCATGGCATCAATGACAACAAACAATTGTTCATATCGACCGGTTTGCGCCGACCGAGCGACATCATTCAAACCATACCAATGGTATAGTATATTTTGACGTCACATAATTTTGATATTGTTATTTGAAGATATTGTGAAGTTTTTTACCGAGACGGTTTTTATATTTAGATGAAATCAGCAATTTCCGTATTTTATAACTTGACATTATTTTTAACTGGTACTAATAAATTCCATAACAGTGGCACCGAATTTTGATCACAATTTAAAATGTTACTGGGGTACCGATGAGGTCGAAAGGTTAGAATTTACCAGAATACGTATGGTTAGATACTTACATCAAAATCAAGGGTAAATTAATACATCGTGGATAATAAATAATATGTAGAATTGTACTCCATTTAATCATATCAGACTTAGGCCATTGTATTATAATTTGGTCAGAGTTCATTTTTCAAAGTTCGGCACCACTGTCCATAACATTCTGTATCTTGGTATCAAATTCATGATCAGTGCTCTGCTTAAATCTGAACAAGAAGTTTAATCAAGTATTAATATTGTCTTTGTACACAGTTATGCCACTCCAAAAGTACAAATGGACATGAATACTGTGCAGAGGTCGAGTTATAAGTCAAACTGTCCACAAGAAAAGATAAAGACGCCATGGGCTACGAGAATGGCATTCTGCAAGCCAAAAGAACAAGTCGAAAATTGTACTATTTACAACCAAAGGTAAACATTTTTGTCATCGTATAGCGGCATAGCGCTATAAATTGAAAGATTTTGCATTATATAGATACATTTTGTTTTGAAAAGCAAAATATAATAAAGAACCAACAAACTCTAAAAAATCAATAATTATTGATATTATTTTATTAAGTCAATATTATTGACTTAATAAATAGAAAACTAACTAACTAGCATAATGACACTACTAAAATTCGGACATAATAGTTACGGTGATTTTTAATATGGCGCATGATGCCATGATGTCACGGCCGTCACGTTTACCACTGTGGCGGGCATATATTATAATACACGGCAATAATTATCCATTTTTCGTTTAACGTAAAGTAACTACTGATGGACTTATTTTTTGCTTGGAATGACCTAATAACGAAACGAATATTCGATTCAAGTTCTAACCTAGCCTAAATTATATTTTCTCTTTTTTATTTATCCTGTGATAACGAAAATCAATGGTACCTACTAGTTAAATTAATTTCTTTTCAAACACAGTTTCCAGGAACCCGGGCATTATGTACCGGTGAATGGAGGTGTTTGCAGTACACAACAAGCATGCTTGGGAGTTCCAAGTAAGACATACTATAAAATGTTATAACAGTCACAAAAAACAACTACCAAATGTCCAAAACTAGAGTATAATGCAATCTTTTATTTGTTCGAAAGGAACCTGTTGTCCAGTCGGCTGTTTGGCAACCAAAGTAGAAGATAAAGTGAAGTCCGACCAAATTAAAGCACACTACTATTAATGATCCAATCATATTGTGGTGCAGATATAGTGATACAAAATCATTTCACTCATATATCTTAAATAGCACGATATAATATAGGATGTGGAGTCACGGGAATAGGACTAGAAATAATAAATTAGGCATAACTCGGGTTTTTTAGACTTTTAATGTTTTTTTATGTAAAGTGAAATTTCAATTTTTTATAAAAGATATCGAATCCATCAGGTTTGTAGCAACAAGTAAGTTATTGGTCCAAGGAAATAGAGTGAACACCGCGAAGAGACTTTGTCAATTAGGTTATAATTTCCGATCTTTAAGTTCATTCAAGGTGCAACATATCCTTTATTTAAATGTCCTACACCATCAAGTGACCTAGGAGAGTCAATGCACACCTGACTTGACGACGTGCTACGTTTTTCTATGAGGATATCTTCAGTCACGTATTTCCGAGTCAAAACCTGGCATCTTGAATAAACTTAGGGATGAAACAATAATGGGAATCGTATAAATTGATGAAGACATAATTCAGCACGGGCACTCCATTACTTTGGACTGACTTGTTTCAGGGTACAAACAAGATGGACGTCATAATATGCTATGGATATTATTTTTTAAAAATCAAATGGCACTTAGGTATATATTAATCATAAAAAGTTTGTAGGTACGTTTAAAATATAGTTCTGTCCATCTCTTGTCGGTCCCGTTCCCGTGACCGACCCTGTGGATTGCTATATTTCACATATTATTTTTACTCAACGCCTCTTTTAATCTTATAAATCTCCATCTTCAATCTAATTATATTTTTAAAATCCCATTTTTTTTTGTCCGTATGACAACACAATGAGGAAAAATGGAGCTGATCAGCATTGATACGATAGAAGTAATAACTAATAAATCATATTACATGTACATTTATTAAGTTAGTATACTACCTAGGTGAGTAAAAGTATTTAGGTACATTTTACAATGACAAATTAATTTATTGTGGGGGTGGGTATGTAGATATTAAAATATAAAAAAAATAAAATCATTTTTAATATAGGTATTTAATAGTTCACATCGAAACACATACTTTTAAGTGCAATAAGTGCAATACCCCCCACCGATTTTTTAACTTCCTTGTCCCTTTCATTGCGAGTAATTAGGTATTTAATCATTTATTTATTTATATTTTTGAAAGACAGTAAAAACAACTTTTGTGGAATCTTCTATTACATTTTCAAGTATTTTGACCAGCAAAATATTTTAATCAAGAATTATCAACATTGTTTTTAAAAAAAAATCGAATATTTTAAATGCCTATAAGTTGCTTAAAATATTTTGAAAAATAATGACGTAAAGAAAATACCAATCTAAACATTTGGTAAAAATTTCAAGTATTTGCGTTTTTTGGTTTTTGAGTTATTAAAAAAAATTAAAAATATGTATTTTGTCAAAACGTGATTTTGCATAAAAGTTCTCGTTTTTCCGTAATTTTTTTATAGTTGCTTCCGACGCTTTTGAAAATTATTGAAAATGTTTAATGGTAGTTTGATTAATAATTAAAATATTGTAAAAACATAAATTATAATGTTCTACCTATGATATTTGCGCTATTAAAGCTAACAACAGCATATTTTGACTACTGAACCCAAAGTTGCCTAGTACCTAGTACCTACGCTGTTGCACATGTAGTAGGACGGAGAAAACACGTCAAGCTGGTGTAACGTCCTCTTAAAAGTGTCTTCATGTACACACAGATCAATATTTCAAATTTTAATGTACCTAAAAATATCAGGGAACTGTTCTTTTTAATTTTAATTCTGAATAATTCTTAATTATAATTTTTATCTCTTCAAATGTTGGTTACATAAATATTTTTGGTTAAAAATAGAATACTTTTCAAGTTTAGGGTAAGTAGAAATTATTGAACTATTTATTACCTATTGAACTTAAACAAATTTAAATTTTCAAAGTTTCTGTATATATATATATATATATATATATATATACCCACTGATTAAAATTTGTATTAACATTTGTGTTAGAAAAATATAATATCAGTGTAACTTGAGTCTGACACTGTTAGGTCAGTAGTTTTTGTTGATATAATTTTCAACCTCATTTTGTTTGATATATGCATATAAGTCATCTTTAAAAGAACACAACCAAGAGTATAATAGATAATTATTTCCACAATTTATTGAAAACCTGATACCAAAATAATGCTTTGTGGCCAAATCCTTATTCCATTCAAGAAGTATCAAGAATCCGTACAAATAGAAACTTATATAGTTGTATAAGGACAATTGTATATACTGTGTGTTCATTAATATGGAAACTAATCTGTGCATTTAATGAGGCATGCTGATTATATATAGGGATATTAAATTAAAATTGATAAATGAGATATATAAACATACGATTGCAATATGAATGTGTTTCTATATATAATTAACACGCAGTTTTATAATAGTGTAACAATGGTAGTACATTGACATCGCAAATTACTACTTAAGTAATATGATACAGCTAATATGTTGAGTGTGTGTTTGACAAGTGGCAAGTAGGGCTGAAGCGAGAAATATGCTGACAAATAAGACTTTGATAGCCGCTGCACAGACTGAGAAGAGACAGTGTATTAATATCAGTGCCCTATAATCAAAAATGAATAAAAACTAATGTAATAGTAAAAAAAAAAAAGAACACAAAAATTATTAATTATTCAGTACTTTTGTATTAAATTTTAATGTACAAAAATAAAATACAATATACGCTTGATAAATCATTAAATCTGGTCTATTATATTTCTATGGATGTAAAATTATATCCACAATATTTATTAAAAATACATTACAAAAGTTGAATTTTGTGGCATGTTGAATCAGAACGGTCCTCTAATAAGTCATCTAACCTAAAGGCAACCTACAAAAAAAAAAAAAAAAAAAAACCACATGGTTAAAAAAGTTTAATTTACAATAGTTTACAATGTCATAATTCAAACTTAGCACGTGTCTTAAAGAAGCATTAGTAAATATAGGATTAATAAATTCACATTCACACAGTTAATTTTGCATAAACTGTTCATCTTTAAATCCTCTTCTCATTTAAAAAATAAAAATCAATTTTAGAAATAATAATTTGCATTAACTTATAAATATTTTGACTAGAACAATTGGTTTGGCAGATATGCTATTCTATTTTTAACACTAGTAACATGTATTCAAAAGTGAAATAAGTAAGAATGTAGAAATATAATAGAATATCAATTATACAAAAACATCCTAATTAGGCATGTAATACATTAAATACACATTACATGTAAGCATGTTAAAATATATATTTATATACTTGTATATTATTTAAAATTTCCTAGAAGTAGTTGTAAATGAAAATAGCTAGTTAAAAATTGGAGAATACATAATTTGTACAAATTACTGAAATACATAAAATACTCAGTTCAGAATAAAAATATGAAATAAAAATTTATTAAAATTTAGTTACTATACAAAATCAAAAGTGAAACAAATTTTACAATACATTTAATACTTGGTATATATATATATAAATATATATAATATGATATCCTATATCCTAATGCCTAATTATAATCAAAGTTTAACTGCACCTTGTTTTAAATTAACTTTGATTGAATTTTACTCACTAATATATAAAAATTATAATAGCTTAAATTATCATATAATCAATGACTGAACTTACTAAATACTATAAATAACATAGAATCAAGCTTAGGATATATTATATACATAGTGTTTATGCAGTAATCCTGTAATCCAACTAATTGTTACATCAAAAATCTCATTTATATTGACACACCAGCCAGAAGTTAAGTGATTGCCTGCCAACATTAGGTACTGTAGCATGTTTTCTTACTCAATTTATATCAATGACATTATGTGACCAAAGTGACTGTATTACCGGCTAACAATAATTACTGGTCTAATCTGTTTTCTTTCTGTTAGAGTGGCCTTCAATAAACTTGTTGGTAAATATGTTCCATGTTCTCTATAATTGAGTAATTTATATATATTAGGTTTTATAAATAATAAACAAACAATAAGAAAAAAAGTGCATCAGTCATTCACAATTATCATAAACAAATTGTTTACATAACAAGCAATGGAACAAAAAGGCTAAAAGGGTGTAACCAGTTTTAGTACATATTTTGTAAGTTAAAAATTGATGATTGTTGATTGATGGTGCACATGTATCAAAAAATGAAACAAATTGGTTTGGTGTATTCTTACAACATATTTGTCTAAAAAAATTTTTCCAAACTACTTATGACATTATAATCATTTAATTAATTTATTAAAATTGGTATAAAATGAAATAATTCATTACATAATCATCTTAAAATGAAATCAAATGATTTTCAAATATTCATTTTGGAAAAGGCATAAAAATAATATTATAATAAACAAATCAAGAATGAAAAACTTTTAAGTGATTATAGTTGTTTAATGTAAAATTTCATACATTGCAATATTTTAAAAAATCGAAATTAGGTAATCATTTGCATTTTAAAAAATTGTATATAAACAAACTACATTTTGGAAATATAAGGTAACACAAAATACACCAGATTATGATTTATTGGTAATTCATTTTACCATCAAGAATAAACAAGCATGGTAAAATTGATGTAATCTAATTTCAGATTCAAAATAATATACTTAAATTTATTACTTCAAAAATGCTATACCTATATCTAACTTTTTCAACAGGTTTAAGCATAAATGGTGGGATTTAAGGTTTGTTTAGAAACCTAAACTTGTCTATGTTTTTAAAAAAAAAATATAGCAAAATATTTAAATATCTATGTTGAAATAAGTTTTTATGGAGTACTGAGTAAATACTTAGTATTAAGTTACGACTACATAGACTTATAAAACTATACCTTTTGAGTTAATTTTGATATCTATGGATGTTGGTATATATTTATTAAGAGAGTTTATCAAATCATAAGTTCTTCAAAACTCAGTTTTATATTTACTTATCTTCAAGTAATTTTAAACGAGTTTCTAAAGTATTAATTCTAATACCATTACATTTGACTTGTTTCTTTAATAATTTAATTGCTTTTGCTTGAGATTTTAATTTATTTTTAAATTCCAACTTTGAAGCAGATGTTTTTTCATAAGGTGATATAGTTATTTTACATTTAGAAGGAGTGATGAGTATTGGAGCTTCTTCTTCAGCACTTTTAGTACACATGTTTTTCTCTGGAGGAAGGCATAATGGTTCATTTTTAAATGATGTAGATGACTCGGTAGTATAAGAAGAATTTGATACACTTGTAGAAATATCAGATTGTTGAGGTACATTTAATTGGCTTGTAGTCGGTTTATCAAATTCTGACCAATTTATTTTTGTTGATGTTTGATTATTATTAGTATTAAATATTGATGGTACAGCATCATTACGTAATAATAATTTATAGCTGCCACCAACTGGATTTCTAAAATCGCTTCTTAAAAAATGATTGTGACACAGTAGTGAACTTTTGGTTGGAATAAAGTCTTTACGACCAACAGCTTTTATCCACTTAGCATTGCGCTCAGGATTTCGCAATGGAAATCTGTAAAAAAGCAGTTGTCTGAGATAAATAGATTGGAACAACGTAATTTATTATAATGTTAAAAGAAGTATGTACTTACGTAAAAAAATGATTTTTTTGGTTTTTCGTTTGTCTGATTACACAGCCTTGTGCAGAGCACGATGCTACCATATTTGAATAAATGAAATGTATAAAGGATAGGTATTAAAGGCAATTAAAATATTTAAAATTCAAAACAAGACATAACATAGTGGAAATGTCAAATGACGGCATCAAATCTATAAGACGTAAAGATTTTTATGATATAATATGAAATGTTTGTGGTTTAATGATATGAATATTTTCCATGATAAGACCACAGAATAGATTTAATCTATTCTGTGATAAGACTAGCGTCTCGGTGGTAAAATTGCGCGACCAATCAGAAGTGTTTATATTTGTCTTCAGTATTGTATGATAATCACATTACTTATTATCTTTTATACAAAAATTCTTATGTGACATGTGACAGTAATCTTCAATCATAAAGATGTCATCCATATGTGTACCGTAGTTGGGTATGGTCAAAGCGCCGTTACAAAACAACGTTATGCATTTTTCGATGTGGTGAGATCTACTGTTATTTTATAAATTTAATTCGTTTTATAAACAATAATATTTATAATTCTAGGCAACAATAATAGGTTACAAATCGAAAAAAAACTTTATTTGTGGGCGTTAAAAACCGTTATTGTGTCATTTGTCAAAGGGCAAAAATCAAAAAAATATCTCCTCCCGAACATACGTGTTCTTTAAATTGGAAAAAAGGCGCAACGATCATGGAGGCTGATGCCATTGTTTATGGTCTTAAACATAGTTTTGATATGCATGGACTCAAATACTACGAACTAATAAGTAGGTATGATACACATAATATTTTAAAAGTTTATAATACTTTGTACACAACAATAGAAATAAACGTTGACTTAAACACTCTAGAAATGTTTTAGAAATTAATATATAATAGAATAAAAATATGTTTTACTTTGTAGGAGACAGGAACTCGAGTGTAACAATGAGAAAACTGAAATTATGCCCTATGGACCTAGATTACTTGTACAAAAAGTTGAATGCCGTAACCATTTATTGCGGAACTATGGTCCTATGATATTATCAAGTATGCCAACAAACACTAAATATCCGATTTCGTTAAGAATACATGTTAAAGCATAGTATTACACTTTAAATTTCAACTTTAATATTTGCCTTAATCTTAATGATAATAATAATAATAATACATGGTATTTAATTCATTGCTAGATTTAAACCTAAGTATACATTTTGCTTAAATAAATCACATGATATAAAGAAGAAATCTATGTGATCGGCTATAATATTGCATAAAGAGAGAGCTTTAGGGAAAAAAGATGCCAAACTGTAGTTGTTTTTTATAAAATGGTACATGGAACAAATTCGATTTTTTTAAGTATCGGTTTGGTGTTGTAAAACCAATCATAGATAGCAATTCCAAGGAATCAATAAGACCGTTTAGTAAATTAAATATGAACATTATATCTGCAACATTCCTTCTAAGTTCACAACTTGTAAATCCGAAAACCGAGTATTGCAAACTGGTGGAAATGGGTATATTCAGTTTATAACATATAAGTTTCAAACATTTATGCTGAACATTTTCAATCGCCTCTTTATATAATGAATAACTAGGAAACCAAACTACAGAGCCAAACTCGAGATGAGATCTGACAAGAAAAAAAAAATAATTTTTTAAATGTATATAGATTTTTAAAATTGTTTGTACTTCTATTAATGAACCCTAACATTTTAAAGGCTTTTTTAATTATAGTATTGTTATATATTGAAAAGGACATATTGCTTTCGATAACAATTCCTAGGTCTCTAACAGAATTGACACGCGTTAAGACACAGTTATCAATTTTATAATTATATGAAATTGGATTTTCTAATCGAGAAAAGTAATAATACTACATTTATCTATATTTAAGGGTAGGCGATTATGACGGCTCCAAATTGCAAACCTATCCAAATTTAATTGTAAATTTAAAATATCTTCAGGAGTTCTAACTATAAAAAATATCTTTGCATCAGCGGCAAATAAAATATTCCTAAGTTATAATTATATTTTTAATATATAGGTATAATAGGAGAAAAATATTTTGCATCCAGCGAGAAAAAAAAAAACCAATCTAAAGTTCAAAAACTTCTATTTCCAATGTCAAAAAATAAAAAAAAGTAATATTGGCCTGGATCAGCATTATGATTTGGCTGAGCCATTATCCATAAACGATACAATTTCATAAAAAATATTAGAAAAAATGAAATTAACAGAATTGGATGTTTAACTTGGAATTTAAAACCAAAGAACAGGCCAACTCTCAAATTTGGCATATTGAATGAAGAAATTGACTTACTGCGTCGAATTTGGGTCGTATTTATTAACTACGTCCAACTACATCTTGTAAAGCAACAGTTTACGATTTATTATATTGGACATTTTCTTCATAGACAACTCATTATAGTAAAGTGACTGAACCACAAGATATTATTGCATTGAAAATAAAAAGTGAATAAAAAAGTAAATCCAAGTGGCTTTATTACTGATAAGCATTTTCCTTACTTGGCAGCTTCTCCTGGTCAAACATATTACATAACTTAATAATAGTTAAAATTTAATTAAAATAATGCATTTAATATATATTTGTATTTATTAATAAACTGTTTTACATTATATAGATGTGCTTGTCAATAACGATTTTGTTGTTGAAATTAAATGTCCGTTCGGAGTAAAAGATACTGCATTTTTGGAAGCTATAAACAGTGAAAAAAGTGAGTTTATTTCGTAATCTGCAATGATAAAATTTATAATTAAAATAATCAAAAATGAAGATATAATTTT
This sequence comes from Chaitophorus viminalis, assembly GCA_025469195.1. NCBI lineage: Eukaryota > Metazoa > Arthropoda > Insecta > Hemiptera > Aphididae > Chaitophorus > Chaitophorus viminalis. The sequence continues at coordinate 92,548 of JAIPRK010000880.1, forward strand.
AAATGTCTTACTGTAATATTATTACATTGTATCTATACAGTTACCATTTTGTCGTCTAACTGAAAATGGAAAGATGGAACTGAAAATTGATAAATTATACTATCAAATTCAAGGACAAAGCACATATGTAAACAAAAATGTTGCTACTTCGTCGTTTATTCAAAAATTGGATAGAAATACAGTTGATCAATTATGACGATTCCTTCTAGCACAAAATTATGGTTGAAAAGTTAAAAATGTAAGTCTCTGTGGGGCTTAATTTCTTAGATTTGTATAGACTTTTTTAATATTATAGTGAATTAATTGAAATATATACACTTGCAATTTTATTTTTAGTTTTTATACAGAATGCTTACTACTGGAAATTATCCATCCTCAGTACAGAAAATATTTGCTAGTAGATGATATACAAGATCCTGAGCACATTTTGGAAAAAATAAAAATAAAAGCATAAATGTATGAAAAACCTTATATAATTTTAATGTTATGTACAACTTTTATTAGGAAACTAGGTTTTATTACTTATTTTTACTTAAACGAAACTAAAATATTTAAATGGTAACGAATTGTAACGAATGAAGGTCAATACAAATAATATAATTATTAAGTAATAGATTTACAAAAAATAAACAAAAAAGCGATTTTATTATATAATTAACTGTATCTATACTTATCTATTATTTGTTTTATATTAGCAGTTATTGAATAAAATTGGTTAACCCATTAATTGGTTATTATTTCTACTTATTTTTATCCATTATTTTAATTTTTACGATTTAAAATTATTATTTAGAAAATCTGGTGTATTACAACAGCATTATTACGGCAATGTAACAGAATTGGGCATTAGTCAATTAAAAATTGTTAATTTATCAGTTGAATAAAAAAATTATTTTCTCTTCATTTATTTTTTATTTGTTTACTCCTGCTTATTTTTTATCCATTATTTTAATTTTTACAATTTATTCATTTTTCATTAATCAACTATGGGTTATTTATTATTCCATACAATTGTACTTAACTCAAATTTTCCGTTTTGTAGATTAGCCCATATCAAGATGAATTGCAACTATTATATTATTATTTATTTAATTGTCATTGTTATTATACCTACACATTAATGGAATATTGTTCAAAAATGTATTTGTTCATAAATTGAATTATTTTAAATAATATATTATTCTATATTCATAAAATAATCAGTTATTCATTTTTTATTTGCATTCATAACTTTGATTTGTTTTTGCCCAACTCTGTCACGTGAGTAGGTACACCTCTGTTATGGCATTTTTCAATGATGAACTATACCTATTAAGTTACTAGAGGGCTGTGTTTCAGATCTATAAAATCTAGAGGGAGCCAGGAAACACAAACTTAATCTATGACCGTTTTACATGGCATATACAATTTCACTGCGAGTATTGACCATTAAAGCTATGGATATTTTGAGTCCACCTATTTAGTAAGTTCAAACGAGTCTATGACAAATAAGGATTATAATTCTGAAAAATATGATGCCTAATAATGTAAATATACAATAAATTAAAATGTGTAGGATGATAAACATCATGTGTATAGATACTGCTGGATATGTTGTTCATTATTTGTATCGGCCTATAAATTATGGACTTGAATAAATTCATTACAAAAATGTCAAATCAAACATTCTACTGCAGAAATCAGCAACCGATTTACCTACACCATATTATTGTATTTGTTCAGCTTTTCAGTGAATAAAATAAACGTTATTAAAAATACAATTTTAATATATAATACTTAAATATTTATTAATATCAAAAATATATAATTATATTGCTGGTTTGTACTTATCAACTAGTATTAATTATGTATAAAATATTTTGAATTTTGAAGGAAAACTTTTTAAATTAAAAATAATGTGCTGAATGAAATAAACTCGTAGATTATTAACATAAACATAATAGCCACGAATAAAAAAACTAAAATAGTTAATTTAGTTACTTAGTATTAATTGATAATTATAATATAATTTTCGATTTTCGATTTGTTTGTAAAATCAGCATTTTATGATATTTGTTATTCTTATGTATTATATATATATATATATATATATTTAGAAAATATTTTTAATTTGAAGGATTCATTCATATTCTTCGTTTTCTTTGATATTTGTTTACAATTTTATATTTTTTTAATATTAATTTACGATTGTTTGTTAACCATTAATCCTCTACTACACCACAAGCCTGAAAGAAGGCTTGAAGAAGCAGATATATTCTATATATCTATATTATATTTATGTTTTAATGTATTTGTAGTAAATTGTAAAGAAATCTATTAAAATAAACCAATAATTCAATTAATTGGTAAATAAAAATATTCACTGAATAGCCAAGATATATTTTTTTTTTTCATACTACCTTCACTATGTATTATTATTATAATGTAATATCATTGATTATAAATAGTATTTATAATCAATGGTAATATCTGTGTGAGCAACAACGACTGTTTCATATTGGCGGCCAGATAGTGCCTTGATAAAAAGTAATTTTCACAATATACAAAATTATTATACTTCTTAAATCATTACGATAACTCGATGTCTGATTCAATTTATAATAAATAATAATTATAATATATAATTGTATGTAATTATTCTCGAGTAAATGTTTAATTTGTCTATATTTAGAAAATCCTTGTTTTATTTTTCCAATCATAAGATAAAGGTTGTTCGCTTTCACTTAACAATCTTGTCATAACTGAAAAAAAAATTAAATTATTCATTATATTTTTCATAAATCGTTATTCTTTTAGTAGGTTTAAATTAGAGTAATAATAAAATGGTTTATTTCCATTCGAATATATTTTAATAAAAATTAATTATTAAAAAGTACCTTATTACTAAGTTTATTGATTCATTTCTCAAAAGTATTCAATCTCGAGTAATTTTTCATGTAACAATTATTATCAACAGTATTTTTAATTTTCAAATCTTATAATATAATATCATTATCAAATAACAGCAATGTTATATATTTAATTGGTGTGCATTATAAACTAGGTAAAAACGAAGAAAATAATTAAATGTGTGACGAAATTTGGTAGAAGATTTGAAACAAACTACACAAACAAAACGTTGTTCTTATTCTTTCTTATTCTTTTAAAGTAATTTTTAATTATGATTTATATCTCACATTTAAAAAAAATCCTTACCCCATTTATTTCCTTTTAATAAAGGACATGATCCATGAAACAATCTTAAGTCAATTCTTCCATCGGACGAATGAAGATTGTATGAAACGAGCGCTGCTCCTTTTTCTACCGAAGAGCTAAAATTTAAATACGAAAATGCCGTGTATCCACCATCTTCAACGTCAATCAACTTAAAAATAAATAAATACATTTAACATCTTCAAACTATGGAGACAATTTAATGAATAATAGGTACTGACATAGAATAACACAGTTATTAGTCTGTTGCCCAACTCCGCGGGACTCTTAAACATAATAAAACCAATATTAAAATTACATTACTCCAAAGAAAAAATGTTTTTTGAGTTATTAATTATAATTTATCTGTAAACCAATTTAAAACCTCAGATTAAGACGATGATTAATTTCAACAGTTGAAAATAACACCACTACAAATAATAATGCGTTGAACACAGTGAAAAATCGTAATCTATATATCTTGTAATACACACGAATACGCACCATTTGAAGTGGGTCCAAATGAGGGATTTTATAAAGGCCATTTAAGCCATAATTAACTACTTGATAATCTTCCGCTCCCTTTGTAGAAAATCCCGTAAAACATTCAATACGTGTGTTCAGTGAACTCAAATGTTCTTATGCATATTTTTCATTCAACCAACTGTATTGACCCGAACGTATTCTTGGGTCATAAATGGTTTCACCGGTAATAGATATGTTTTTACCTACTAACCTAGTCATCTGGAAATAGATAAATTATATTTATTGACCAGAAAATAATTAGACTGGTATCAATTGATTGGGTTTTCACATTTTTATAGGTTATATATATATTAAACAATTCGATTGTATCAAACTTAAATATTTCAGGATATAAAAACTCAAAAATAGTTATAAGTACAGTCAACAGTTGACATTCAATAAGAATTAATGTTTATAATTATTATAAGTTACAACAAATCGAATGCAGGCTAAAAACTTTTAAAGACCATTACTCTTTTTATATTTGTTCTAGTATTATAAAAATACTGAATCGTTAATGATCATATTAATAATGCTGTAATATAATTCATTATAGCTCATATTCAAATATTAGTGATCTATATAAATTATAATGTACAATTTATGTACTTATATATTTCTGTAGGGGAACTTTAATTCAAATTTTTTAAATCTAGTATATCGTTACGAACGATATCGCATTTATTGATTTCTGCTACAGGTTAAATTAAACTTTAACTTACATTTTAAATCTATGCTCATAAATTAATACTATAAAAAACCTCTTACATATTCCATTGCGAAAGACTTTATTTTTAAAATTTCTCCGTCAAATATTACATCATGATAAATTTTGATATACGGATCACTACTAACATCTTCTTCCTTAAAAGGCATCAATAGTCTATAGTAAACATTCTTTGTTTGGTATCTGCATTGCAAAGTCTTATCAAAAGACAGTAAAGGTGCACCATGATTGCATATATTTCTAAATTTTGAATACATTTCATTTTTGTCCGCATTCTAATATCAAGAAATATGTATATGAAACTTCTATTAAGGAATCAACAATATGAACGACTATGTAACTATAAAAATAATAATATTCATACTGTGTAACTTATTATAATTGATTCCAATGTTCTTTTTACATCAGTTTCATTATATTCATTTTTCATAAGAGAACTATGTTGCACATATTTCTCTGTTGTGTTGAAATGATTTATTTTATTAGAAATAAGAAAAGGTTTAAAATTCAAACCTAAAGATGAAGTTAGAAATTATATACATTATATATTATATATTACGTTAATGTATATAAGTATCTACATTTTTCCAAGACATTTACCTGTGTATAATGACGATGAAATCATGTAGAATGTCAATTCCTTAACGTTTACACACTTTGGTTAGCTGACATCATTCCACTTTTTATAAGCTTCGAAAGCCCAATATTGGTACCATACATATCATATATTTCAAAAAGAAGTTTCGATATAACAAAACATTCACAAACTAAAATTTAAAAAATTTAAAACAAATTTTGCAACTATAGGTACTTATAATAATTACAAATAATTATTTAGTTCAGAAAAGGGATACATTATAACTTTCACTGGATGGGTGTGATTAATATTTTTACGTAAACTCAAAATTTGTACCGTCTAATGGATCACCGATAATGCGATCCTTAAATCTGCCAGCAGCCATATCAGAAACCGGAATCGAATAAAACCGCTGGAGTGTCCTTACTGTATGAATTGCTAATTTTACATTTTTCGAAATAGAGTTATTTTTCTTGTCAATTGTATTGAATTCTAAAGTATAGTATAATACTATAATGGCTTATCAAGCATTTAATTTAATGTGAACAATTAAAAATAAAGAAACGTAGGTGGTTTTTGTTGTTACTTTCTATTGACAGTGTATTATTCATCAAATGTTCAATTTTTAGACGTCTGTCGTAAAACTGTGACATCAGTTTTATGGCGTTTATATGACTATGTAAGTAGGGTTTCTTTGTGGTAAATTTTTCCCTGTGCCATTGGTGTAGGACAGCCAATGTTCTATTCAAAAACACGTGATTGAAAAATAAAATAACGCCATTTATAAAGAAAGGTATTATATTATTATTTAAAAATCACAGTACCTATATAATTACAGGGATGATTTTTAGGTTACCAATCAGTAACCTGGATGTAATCAATGGCCTATATATTAAAAAATATGTTTGTGTTGATTTTAATCACTTAATACTCTATGATATGTTTAGTCAATTCAGTGTTGCAAAGAATACTTTTAAAAGTTATATTTACGATACTACTCAAATACTTTTAGTTTTTTTCATAGTTTTATTATGAATTTAACATTGTGTATAATATTTTTATAAGATCACTAGTAAAGTCAATATTACTCATTAAAAAGAACCCAATGAGCCTCGCTCTGCTGAACAGTAGGTCAGTAGGGGGTGGAGTGGACCTCGTTCATAGGATAGGTCATACAATGGATTTGTTAAATTTGAATGCAATAATAATTGATAGGTAAAACAATTCTAAACGGATGTGATATTATGTTAATTCTAGAATAAATATGTTACATAATATATTATGTTATTTTTAAATTGAAATATTATGTCTGCAATAATTGCTTTTCAAACGCTTATAAAAAAGAATTGTGTCAGTGAATTTAAATAATTTTGAAATGACTGTAACAACAACTTCTGTGGAATTTTTATTAAAATTTCAAATATTTTTTCCCAGCCAAATTTTTTTTATCAACAATTATAAAAAAAAAAAATTGTAAAAATCAAATATTTCAAAAGCCTATTTTTAAGCTGGTTAAAATTCAGTAAAATATTTTTTAAAAAATATAACTAAAAGAAATGCCTGGTTAGAAACAACTGGTAAAAGTTTCGAGTTTCTGCGACTAACACTTTTTGAATATTAACAAATATTTAAAATCGTTTGAGAATAAATCGTTATTTTATTCAATTACGTAACAATTTAAATTTCAGACAGTCATAATATTTTTCCTGAAAGTCCGGTAGAAATTTTTATTAGATTATTTGAAGAATAATTTATGGATAACCTTGTGTTAAAATTTTGGACCTTAAGTATAAACACAAAATATTTTATGAATTTTCATCTATAAGATTTGAAAATTATGGCGATTTTGACGTATTTCATACGAATTTGAACTTTATGGGCTCATAAAAAAAATTTGTGTCACACGATTTTTGATATTTTTAATTTAAATAAGTTAATCTTATAGCAAACCTCGTATGAAATTTTCATGAGTTTTTGGACAGCCAAATTTGTTTTATCGATATTAAAAAAAAAAATACTTAGAAAAGTCAAAAATCGGCTATAAATCGGTTAAAAAAGTTAAAATACTTCAAGAACTTAATTATGTATAGAAAACGCTAATATAAATATTTGGTAAAAATTTCAAACATTTGCAGTTTTTCGTTTTTGAGTTAAAGCATTTTTAAAAAAATGTATTTTGTCAAAACGTGGTTTATGTAAAAATTCCCGTTTTATCGAAATTTTTTTATGGTTTTTTCCAACTTGTCCAAGTACCATCTACATTCATTATATTTTCAGAAAAACTACTATTTAGGGAAATTGAAGCATTTTACTATCCCAAAACGTGAGGACAGACACAAAAAAATCATTCCGTTCAGTATCTAAAAATTGTTTTTACAATTGATTTTATAAAGAAATAATTATAATAGGAATATAAATATCTATTTTTAGAAAAATACTTTTAATTGTTTTACAAGCATTCGGCTATAGTCCTCTAAGCACTAATCAATCTATAATAAATTGGAGTGGATAATAATAATTATTTTTTGAAGTACATAGCAAAAGTATTCAATACGAAAACAAGTATTTAAAGTACCATCGAAAATACTTTGTTAGAAGTATTTAAAAAATACTGTGAAAACTTCATCTCACATACTATACAATACTATTAGTAATAGTAACAATGTTATGATTTTTATATCACACTAATATTGTTCGTTTAATACACAAGACGTACAAAAAAATTGTATGTATATAAGTACAGCTCATCGTTTCAATATTACACGTTACCCATAAACCACAACTGTAGAATACGAATTAATTTTAAACTGTCTAAAGATCAGATATTAAGATATAAAAAAATTTTATAATGGAATCGGGTCGAATGTATTTTTATTTTTTTATTTATTTACTTGCAACAATATATTGGGGAAAAAATATTTAAAATTTACTAGTAATTTTTAAATTTTACTTTTTTAATTCTGCTAAACGTATCATCTCCAAGTCCAAGTAATTATTAAGGACATTAAGTTGTTCCATTTGTAATTCGTAAAATTGCTTTAACTCTATTCTTGAAGTATGCAGAACTGGATGTACTTCCAAATTCGGCATCAATAACGCAACAACCAATGTTAAATATTCAAACATATTTCTGTGATATTATAATTAACTAATACATTAACTACAAAATAACCAATATTATTTAATGAATATAAAATTAAATTAAAAACTTATTGTATCATATAATGATTAATATTATTTTAAAAATGTATAATAATTAATATATATAATTGTATAATTCTGTTTCACTTTGTCGTGTAATGTGTATCACATAATATTAGCGTGTATAAAGTGTTACTCAGCACATCATTAATTTATTATTACATTCATCTAAATACCTTTTTATTGTTTGCCAACAATAAATGTGTTTAATTTTGGATTAGCAAATAATGAAACATTTAATCGCTTTTTGGTATAAAATATGTTATTTAACTTTTATATTTGACTACTAGTTGAATAACCCGATTTAGCACGGAACAGTCTTGGTCGGGACATATTTTTTAAAGGAAACCACCATACATTCATACATATTACATTTTTTTTAAAGCCTATAGTCATGGTTGGTTTGTCTTAGTTTCTTCCTTACACTATTTCTTAACTGTAGCTTCAGTGGTTCCGGGTAGGGGTATTTTTTTCTATATTTAATCTTAAAAATCATTTATTCCTTTTATTGGTTTTAACAGATCACATTTTATTACATAAATTAATATTATTTAAATAAAATAAATAAATAAATAAATAAATAAATATTGAAAAGACAATATTATTAAGCATTTCAGTACATGATCAACAGTCGTATAACATAATATGATTTATTGTGGTTAAAATAACTTACCATACCCTATTCAGATGTGTGAAAAGTATTTTCAGAAATTACTTATTAATATAAATTGTGGGTTATTCAAATAAGGAATGTTTTTCTGAATACTATCTCAGGATAATTCGAAGAAGTAAAACAAAAAAATTATTGCGTTGACAAAAAAAAAAAAACATCATATATTAATGTACATTATGTATAGATAAAAAAATATATTAAAATAAAAACAACCAAACGCAGGAACGTCTGGAAATTATTGTTCTACAGAATTAATATAGAACATAGAATGTAAATTATATTCACACATACTTAGGCTTATATTTATGGTAGATTATTATTTTTAACAATAACAGTACGTAACATTTTTATTGTAGGATACCGATCGTACACAAATAGAGTAATAATAATATAATAATATTACAAGGCGTTACAGGTAGGTTATATACAACATTTTATGATAGTTTTGTTTTTAGGTATTGATGTAAGGTCGTTGGAGCTGTTTATTAATGTTTAGCTAGGTAGATATACTCGTATTATATTATACAGGGTGTTTCAAAATGATTCATCCGATTTCAAAAAATCATATTTATTGTAAAATTTGATTAATCATGAAAGAATAAATTTTAGATTTTAATGGATTATTTTAAGTTTTAGGTACAATGCTTATAAATGTTCAATGTGATCCTCCTTACTTGCACGACACACATCTAAGCGAAAAACAAATTCCTCATAAACCTATTGAAGCATGTCCACTGTAACCAAGTTGATGATGTCTGTAATGCAATTTTTCAATTCGTTAAGATCTTTTGGAAGGGAAGGTACATAAACAATGCTTTTTATGGAACCCCAGAGAAAAAAATCACATAGTATAAGATCCGGAGAATATTAGCGTCATTAGCACTACAGCGACCGATCCATTGCTGTGGTATAGCTGATCGTTTAGAAATTTACGACACATGACTAATAAACTGCACATTATCGCGACTTATCGGCAATCGATAAAAACTCGATAACCCCACCTTTCAGATGGTTGGTGCTTCGTTCACCTCAACTTACAGGAACAATATTTATAGTCAACTGAAATCGGATGAATCATTTTGGAACGCCCTGTATTTGCGGTTAATGACCTATATGGCTATATACAGCTGATGCCTTATTAGTTATTTATCGTCAAGATAAAAAATACCTGTGTAGTCAAAATGTAGCTGTAATAGATATTTCAATCAAACGACTGACTTTCTATTGAATGTTTGTTATTTTTCTGATTTTGCGTAATTCAAGATTGCTCGCGGTATCACCGCAGCACAGGTTAGTTAATGATATGATACGTTATTCTCGGAAATTTACGCACCATTGTTCGGTCTCCAGAACAAAAGCCTGATCGATTAAAACTTAAATTGTCTATTGACATAATACAAGTATTGCGTTCATCGTAAGGCTCTGCGACAATTATTTAAGTCAAACGATATAAGAAATACGATTTATACGTATGTATTTAGATGTATATAATTATATTTGTTTTTTGTATAAATCAGGTGAAAAAATCCACCGAATGAAAAGTCACTAAATTATAATCCTTGTGTGTACATCAAAAGTTAATCGATTGGAAGACGCCAAAAGTTATATCTTCGTTTGTCAAGTCGTGCGAAACGTGAAAAAAGTGTGTTTTAAATGCGAAGATTTCAATACGGATATTTTGTCGCTAACAAAATCGGGTAGAAAATGAATTTAAAACAGATTATTATAAAAAATAAATAATTGATCTTCGCGAGTATATACGATGCACAATGGTTGCATTCTTTTACAACCTTGACGACAAAACATGTATCGTCATCACTCTTATTAAGTGCACGTGGGAGCATAATAATTTTGTAAGAGTCTTTCTCGCCATCGCACATCGTGGGAATCGAGCGTGTATTTTAATACTGTAAAAAAGATAGAATTTTCTTCCAACTGGGTGCTTATACTAGCGGTCCTCTAACTTTTTTAGTCACGCCTTGTGCCCTTATAAAATGAAAAAAAAAATCCACAAAGTCACAAAAACCTTGAATGTCAACTATAAAGTACCATAATACTGCTTTTCAATTCGTTTATTGTATAAATACAAAATATTTATTTTCATTAAGAAACAAAACAAACTCTGTTTTTAATATTTTAATTTTTAAATACCAACCATTGTATATATTTGAATAGTTTCATTCAGTCAAACAATATAATATCATTATTTAAATGACACTCTGATACTAATAATGTGGGGAAAAAATGGTAGCTGGAAAATTTTGTTGTTTTTAGACTCGTTTGTATACATATTGCCTACTCATATGCGAAAATATATAATTATATACAATTTGCGTTTACTTATTAGTTTATTACCTATCATATATGAACAAATAATTCATAAAATCTGAAAATATCCAAATGTACCTATGTATACATTGTTTATTGAGTTATGAAGATTCAGTTTTAGTTAACTAACGTCTGATTACATACCTACTTATAAAGTTTCATTGAGGCCGTTCAAAATTATTTTGCCAGGGCTGTGCTATAAAGTTAGTCTAACCCTACATTTAATATAGCTAAGACATACATTGTTATTTTATAGCCGGCTACAATGAAATTATTCGGACATTCAGGTGCATCCCCGTTGAAATTTTCAAAAATTTGTTAACAAAATAATATTAATCAATGGTAAAAAAAGCTTTTATTAATATTAGGAACACTTCCAGTAAACGTTTCTTCAGAAAAAAAGAAGCTTTTCGACACTTTTTAGGTGGTTGTTTATAAATTACTAAGCCAATTTTTATAGCATTTTACTTCATAGAAATACTATTGTTCTATGGTTTTCTGATCTACCTAATAAATGTTATTATTCCTTTAAACTTGTGATATCTTATTAGTAAAGTTTTTATAATCATAAAGTCTTTTGCCATATTAACATAAATCTGTAAATAGAAAAATCTTCACTTTTCATGATTATTCAAGTTTTTAAAAGTTTATTTGCAGTATTATAATACTTAATTAATGATAGCTATTAGTTTAACAGACATCTATTTGCTTGCTTTTTACTTCATGCTTTTTTAGATTAAAAACTCGGTCAAAGAAATAAAGAACCAATTGGGGCAAACTAGAATAACACGATGGCATTAATGCAGTTGCACATAAACATTCAGATCAATATAAATAATATAGTTATTAAGTAATAGATTTTACAAAAAATAAACGAAAAAGCGATTTTATTATACAATTAACTAATTGTAATTAACTATACCTGCTGTTGCGGCGACTGAAAAATAGCAATCCGTACGGGCGGCAGCAGGCACCTAATTAGGTAAACTGGCCTAATTATAATGACGGCCGGCCACACACACACACACGCGCGCACACACACACACACACACACACACACACACACACACACACACACAAAACCCTCTACCCATTAGATTTAATTATATTATATAACCTGTTATCTGTGTTGTAAATTATATAAGATTGTTATAAATGTGTCGTGTGTTATTGTATATTGTCCCGGTTTTTATTTTTATATCCGCACGCCTAATGCGATTATTGTTATTATCGCCATACGCGAACGTTTTTGTCTGTGTTCGTCCGTCATACGTGAGACTCAACCAGTGCATTAAGATATATATTTTTTACGCAGATTTGCTGCAAACTTTCTTCTTTTTGTTCGTGACACTAACTGTCAATAAGTTTAATTTGTACTGTAGTGTTATTATTATATTATTAGTATCGTTGTGCGCGAATCGCCGCGAGTATATTATATTATTATTATTGAATTTTACGTACGCAATCGACGTCCGGTGAATTTTATATTTGTATTACCAGAGCATGCGCGAATCGCCGCTGTTGATTAATATTATTTTATATTTAGCGCTAATCACTGTTTTTTATTATATTATTTTATTGTTAGCGCTAATCGCCATTTGGTGAACCTTTATATTATTATTTTGTGTATTATTGTCATTATTTAGCCTAGGTTGCAGCTGGCCAGCAGTGTGCTGATGAATTGTGAGTTATTTTTATTATTACGTAATTTATTAATATTGTTGTGCCAACCAGGCAACCGAATTATTATTAAATTTACCATGTTTTTACATTTATAAGTGTTGGGCCAGAAGGGCCGTAATTATTATTATTTATTCCGTGTCGCTGTGCATTTTACTTTATTATTATTGAATCTTATTTAATATACCGTAACATTAGTTACCACATTGGTATACCATTTATTATTAAAACTAGTTAGCCCTTTTCATTAATCTTAGTACACACTCACACATATACACACTTACACACCTCACAGCACTACGTAGCTCGTCCGATTTGCGCGGCGTTCCCAACCACTTCTGATTGAGCTATTCACATCTTACACACATACACACAAGTGTAGCCGACACAGTGAATATAGAGCGTACGCTAAAGGTCCGCGCGTATTATTATTATACGCTCCCGGCCCGTACACCTGCTTATTTATTATTTGTATTACATTAGTAGTTATTGAGTTAAAATAGGTTCACCCTTATTATTTCTACTTATTTTTATCCATCATTTTAATATTTATGATCTACTCGTTTTTCATTATTTAACTACTGGTTATTTATTATTCCATACAATAGTACTTAACTTGAATTTTCTGTTTCATAGAACAGCCCATTTCAGAGTGAATTTTAACTATTATTTTTGTATTATTTAATTTGCATTGTTATTTTATCTACACATTAATCGAATATTGTTCAAAAATGCATTTAACTATTATAAATAAAATATTTCTATATTCACAAAATAATCAGTTATTCATGTTTCTATTTGCATTCATAACTTTGATTTGTGTTTGCTGAACTCTGCCACGTAGGTACGTACACCCCTGTTATCACATATTTCAAGGATGGGTTGTTCCAATTAAGTTATTGGAGGGCTTTGTTTCAGATCTATAAAATCTACAGGGGCCAGGAAATACGAACTAAATCTATGACCGATTTACACGACATAATATACGAATACACTGCGAGTATAGACCATTGGATATTTTGAGTGTACCTATTTAGTATGTTCAAACGAGTCAATGGAAAATATGGATTATAATTTTGCAAAATATGTTAATGATATAAATATACAATAAATTAAAATGTGTAGGACGATAAACATTATGTGCACAGCTACTGCTGGATATGTTGTTCCCGGAATTATTTGTGCAATAAAAACTTCCCGTATTGTGTTGTGCTTTTTTTTTTTAAATCACGATTACATATCATATTACAATATTATATGAACGCGCAGAGACATCCAGATAGATGAACCCATTAAAACCATTTAACTAAATGATAAGAGAATATAATATACTCTATCATATTGTGATATTTTGTTTACTGATATGACCGATATTATATTGACTGATGTTGACCGATTGACTATGCGAGGATGAGATAGTATATAATACATAGGTTCTATTTATATCTGAACCAGGATCGTTATAGCCGAAAATGTATAAAGAAAATCAGACGTGATCGTTTATAATATTTCATATTGTTTTGTTGTATCTACTATCCGGAAATCATTTTCGGTTTTTTAAATCACAACATTTTCGCGTAGACATTATAGGTATAGTGATACACTGAAAAGTATCTAATATGGAACCTGAATATTATGGAAACTTGTCTTTTATGGAAAAATTATTCAGTCCCGGCAACTCGTAATACATTTTTAAATATATCATGTCCTGAGCAAAATGGAACATGTTTAACGTGGAAATGGAAACACTATTTTTATCATGTACTTGTTTATCATGGAAATACTTATTTGATAATTATCAGTTAATAAGTATAATCTACATTGATTAGGACTATTTCGTTGTACTACATTCATTTATTCATTAGTATTGTAAGTTGTAGTAGAAGTGTATTACTATACATGGACCAATATTATATCAAATAATATGGTTATATCAAATTACATGGTCCATTATTATATCAACGTATCCACACTAAACACTATACCGGTGGTGATAAGTTTTCCGTACAAGGTACAATGACGATATTAATTATATTATATTAGTACCTCTTCAGGATGATTATCAGGTCTATGCGAACGTTATATCATGTTAGCCCTACCGGACCATTGTCCTTCTAAATAAACAAACTGCAAGTTGTATTACATTTTTACTCTTCCTTACATAGACTTTTAAAGTTGGACATGCAATCACAAACTATAATACGATGGATCATAGTCGGAAACTCATTTCGGATAACATTACAATATAAATAATGGGTCAGGGTGGGCCTGCAGAAGGATAATTGGGATGATCAACCTCTCTTCCTCGCGTTCTAAAAAAAAAAAAAAAATATCGTACATTAGTATTTACAACAACGTCAAAAAATAGGTTTTTTGAGTTATGTCTTTGTAATATGTGTATTGGATTTTGAATGTACTAAAAAGTTTTAGTATAAACTGATGGAATGTCATAAGATAAATTCTAGTATTGACCATCAGAGAGCGTTTTTATTGTAAAGTCATTTTATTGAACTTTTATTGTATAGCAACATGGTATTTTTATTTTTTTGTTTTTAAAAATTTACTGATTTTTACTTATGAGTTTATGACGTTGTTTTAATTAATAAGCGAATTATAATTAATCGAAATATATTTTAAACTATGATACAAGAACCAGGTAACGTGCCCGTTTTGTGTTGAAAAGCCTCCCCCTATCACCGTTCTAGAACAGGTCCACCCCTCTGCGTAAAATAATACATAATTTGTAGGACAGCCCCTGTCCACGGGTATCACAGGAACGCAATAATATAATATTGTCTGGCGAGTTTTCATCGAATTTCACGATAAAACAGTGGATAGAGAAGAGGAAAAGGTCGGGTTATTAGCTTGTTCCGGACGAGTTAACATTTCGCGAAATAATATGCCGCCGACGGGTTCGGCGAGAAGTCGCGGTGGGCTCGATCGCTGACCAACAACCGTTGTCGTCGTCTTCATCGTGTCAGTCTTCACCCTGGTGGTCAGCAATGGTGTACAAACGGTCAGCAGACGACGATTTTGACGCAGCCGCCCACCGTGGCCGCAGAAGCGGTGGCCGCGTAACCGACCAGCTCGTCGCGCAGATCGTCACCGTCCACGTCCCGCAGACTGCTGTTGCTGATCATGGTCCAGTTGCTGAGCGCCGCGGCCGGAAGTTGGCCACCCCGGACGGACGTGGTCGAATCGTTGCTGCGACTACAGTAACAGTGGCCGCAGCAGTCGTCCACGTCGTGTCGGCCACCGTTTGGGCCCAAGCATCTGTCGCAGCCACGTCGTGCCGCTCCATCACTGACGCCGGCCGCACCGGCCACCGAGCCCTTTAGCGCGCGCCACCAACACTTGGTCAGCCCGACGGTGGTGGCCGTGACGTCAGCGCGGTCGCCATCCGATGGCAGCTCGACGGACGTGGACATCGACCTGCCGGATACTCGTCCGTACTCCTGCCGTCGCTGTCCCCCGCCGCCGCCGTGGCCGGCCGATCCAGGAGACGGTGGTCCGTCGTCGCCGTCGCCGCGCAGCAGCCGCCTCCGGCCACGCCGTCGCCGCAGCTGATCGCCCCGGCCGGCGCCTGGCCGTCCGTGGCCATCACCGCCACAGCACCGTAACACCGTTTCCTGTCGGCACAGAACAAAAAACACTGTTTCTCCGTTAACGTCATCGCATCTGCAACGTACAATACGTAATATTATGCATGCATATACCCATAAGGCTGCGGTCACAGTGCTCCCGACTGCAGTTGTTCGTTTCAGCGCGATGTGTGCGGATTAACATTTTTTAAATGGACGTCTTCTTCTCATTTTTGTGTTTGGAAACAAGTCCTGCTATTAAATATTTATTATTAAAAAAAAAGCGTAAGTTTCACACGTTAATGACATTTTTGCGGGTAGGGAGAAACTGTGAAGAACTCCATCCATTTTTTCACCAAGGCTGCGGTCACCAGTGGTGCCGACATCGGTAAAACTCGTTCGATCATTTTAAATAAAGTAAATATTACACAAGTGGTCTGGGTGCCCCTGACCCCATCAGCCTATTACACTGACGTCAGAAAATCCGTGGGATGAAATACAATTTCGTTTATTTTCATCGGCCGATTCTGTCAACGTAATCAGTTCAAACACGAATATTACATACTTCCATCATGGGCTGCGAGTTTGGTTCATGAAAGGATGAGCTATGTGACCTATATATAGTATAAATATATATATATATATATATATATAATAGTCAATTTTCTCATAACAGCGACATCGCAAGACGTATCTGGGATGTCATTCATGTGAAACTAACGATTTTTCAATAATAAATATTTAATAGCAAGACTGGTTGCCACACACAAAAATGGAAGGAGCATTCATTTTATAAATATTTATATGCAATCATTGTATTGAAATGAACGATCGGAAGTACTGTTGGCCAATTTTACCGGCCAATGTTTGACGAAAATTATCGGCCGACCGACACCAGCACTATACTGTGGCCATAGCCAAAGACTGCGATGGTCACACAACAATAGTAAAACGTGATAGTTGCATTTGTCACTGCTGTTGATTTATAACAGTGCGTTTAGGTACTGTCAAACCGCATGTGAACGACACGGTAGTAAGCACGATTAAAGATATCTTTAATCGTGGTAGTAAGTTGGTCATTATCGCAGAATTGACTATCAATTATCGTGCGGACTAGATATGATAACATGATAGTCTAGAAATGGCGATGATGAAGTACCTATTATAGTATATTTTATTTACTATAATATATCATTGTATGATCGACACAATAATTGTTTGTACGATTATTACACTGTAAATTTGGCTTTAATTTCAAAATCATAATAATGATAGTTAATATACCTCTTAAATTATAACTATACCTATGAATATAAAAGTAAATTTAAATAATTTTACATCAAACAAACATAATCAATATCCACAGTATTAGCTCTAAGCTCTTGATATTTTAGGAGAGCATGAGGTAGTTCGCGTGGAGCTCGAAAAATTAACGTGTGGTATTTATAGCAATAATTTTATTATACTTTCATAAGAACAACTATCACGGAATACTATTCCCGTGTGACTGCGTTTTAACTTAATCAATAACCATTGAGGGATTAGAGTTTAAGGAGCTGACTTTAACTCTCAACATCATCACGGCGAATACGTTGGCTTATGGTATTGAATAGAGACATGAAAGTGACCGGATGGAAACGGATAGCCAAATTTAAGCGGATATGTGACGGGCCGATATCATTCAAAATTCTAAATGATTTCTACAGTTTTGATGTTAACAGTTTTATTATTTCTGTTACGCAAAATTGATAAATAACCAGTTCTGTTTTAATAAACCAACGTTTGCATATCAATGTACCTACACGATTAAAGTATAATAAAATTGTACACTAACGCCGTACTTAAGGTGATTGTAAGCAATGATTTTCTGTCTCTGTCTATCACAAGCACAAGCACAAGACATTTTCTTTTCTTAACGTACCAACCATTAAATTAATGCAATATGAATTTTGAAAACCGATTTAAATTCGTAGTTTAGTCTACTTTAGATCGACTTTCCCATTTTTTTTTTGACTTTATTCCTTAAAATGTCACAAAATATGATAAACAAATTGGAAAAATAAAAATCAACAAGAGTTAAGTTTTGGGCATGTAAAGTACAATTTTTAAAAATGTGAGAAAAACGATCTAAAGAAGACTTCATGATGAATTCAAATCAGTTTTCAAAATTCTTATCGTATTAATTGATCCATTGATACGTTGGAAATAGAAAACGTCTAATAATAAGAAGATCATTTGAAAATGAAGGAAATGATGTTTCAATTCTCATACACGATATTCACGCGCGACCATAAGACGTATTTTTGTTCATCGTTGTTAATGTGATAAAATACGTATCACTAACATGACGGCGGCGGTTCAGCGTTTAAAGTACGTTTGTTTCCCCAGCTCGCCCCATTTAACTTTTGTTTCCCCAGCCCTTCCGTAGAAAATTGGGTTTTCCGGAAAAACCACTATCGTACAAATTCTAATTATAGTCATACAAATTCATACTAATTAGTAGTTATATACGAAATGCCTATAAAAAAATTTTAGAAAATGTAAAAGGGACGGGGTACGTGTTTAAACCGTTATTTAAAGGTTCTACGGGACACATGTTCAAATGCCCACAGCTCTCTCTGTTAACACTTATTTAGGGGCAGAAAAAATTAATTTCTTAAAGGTTCTCACCACCATCACCCTGGAATATAGTATGGATGAATAAATCGCGGTTGAACCTATACAAATGAATTCAAAAACACTGCCGCAGTAATGAGTTAGCGATATAGTTATGAGATTAAACGTATAGAAAGAGTTCACTAGAATTTTTAATCAATAATGTTACCCATATCTAAAATCCGACGGGTATTTTCGAATTCAAGTAGACTATAACCGTAGTATTTATAGTATTTATTACCGTTACCGTTGTGTATAGTAATCTCGCCAAAATAAGTACCTATTTGTTTTTTAAGATGTTATGTGTGTTGAAATAAATAGATTTTAAGCCCCGCGAATTACCTGCAGTCCCAAAATTCATATCGTTTTAATGGCACGCTAAAAGTACTTGGCGACGGTAATAAATAATTTTTTTATTCCATCGTCAACGATCCTTTTCCGTTCGGAACAAAAAGTAAACGTTGTATTAGCATACTTGCGCGCAAGTGCGTTAAAGCCAGTGCTGGAACCTAAAGCCATTCGTTTTACTCGTCGCTTTGACGACATCGTTTCCTATACACACCCACGCCTATACTGTCCTACTAGGCCTAATGGCAGTATATGCCATTTTCAAAGTTTTGAGAAAAATAGCTTTTTCTAAATTGCTTTGTACAATTTATTTATTGTATTGAATTAAACTAAAAATGAAATGAGACTTACTTAGTTTTTTATGTAGAACCTAAAAAAATATGTTTTGTAACTCTAAATTGTCTAGAACTGACTTAAATGGACTTATGGCTTTTTTGCTTAGTAAAATAATACAAACTTGAATGTTGTTTACTTAAAAAAATAGCAGTATAAGTACATAATTTAATTTTTATGTTATAACTTATAAGTAAGAGTAAAACAGAAATATAAATGTACGTATTTATATATTATAATCATAGATACAATGATATATTTATGAATGAGATAATAAAATATGTGATTGTTTTCGTTAACAATTTAATTAATTTGGTTAACCACAAATCCACAATAATAACATTTTGTGATTAGAAAACAATATAATACTAATAATAATAATAATAATAATAATAATATAGTTTAAAACCCATGATAAACACAAATCATATTACGTCATAAATACGAAATTATAACCAATGACAAGAATTATAATACGTGAAGTAAACAACATGAATCATGATAATATTTATTAATGTTTCTATAAATAGTCACATACGGTGGAAAAATAGATGTCCTTAGCGGAAAATACGTATGTGAATCCATACTAAGCAAAAAAGTCGTATAGTGAGATCACTTACTGCCTTTTGGCTTAGTACATGGTGGATACTGCCTTTTTGCTTAGTAAACTCAATACTTTTTAGAAAACCGTATATGCATTTCCCTGTTTATCTCATAAATAATGGCTCATACGACGATTTTGCATAGTACATAAAAAAATTGAAATTAAATTTAGAAAATTACAGCAAACACAAAAACCTGTTTTTAAATTTTTGGCGTATACGGCCATTAGGTTTAGTAGGGCAGAATATAAATAATACACGTGTACCGGCCGGTGTATTATGTACATTTTAATATGCATTTGGCGTACACTAATATGCATACAAGACTTGACTGGGCCCTTTAAGCGTTTCACAAAATAGTATATTACATACACATCGCAATTTAACGTATCTTTAACATAATTATCCGTGCATAGTATAGCATATTATTATTACAACGTGCACCGTGGATTTCGATGTTGGATAACTGAATAAACAGTACAGCGCCATGTGCACTGAGAGTATAACAAATGTATAAGACGACTCGGTCGGAGTCGTTGCAGTAATAATATTATTTGGAGTGATTTCACATTGTCATATGTGTCAGCACTAAAAATGCCTTTGTTATTGACAATACAATATAATAATAGCCAATGGAGTAGAGTAAATGAGCTGAGGTAGTCAAAATAAATTTGTAAATTTTTAGAAGACGGCCAACGTCGCGACTACAGTAAGTTAATTAATTGGAAAGTCAGTAGTTATTACTCCTAATATAATGCAGATATTGAATTTCCGTTTTTTTTTTAACATAATATGTGACTTACAGCCCATCTTTTACCATGGTTAAAAAAATCCAAAATTCAAAATTGACAAAAAAAATTTGAAAAATTTCCGAAATAGCTACATTGTAGAATTACTTATGAGTTACTATAAGAAAAAAAAAATTGAAATCGGTTGAATTTTGAATGAATGAGAGCATTTTATATTTCCAAAAAACACAGCAAATTGTAAAATCTTACGGTTTTTTGATTTTTTTTTGTAATCGTATCGGTTTTTGTTAAATATCTTCAATTTAAGCAGCTATTTATGTTCATATTAATTTTAATTACATTTTAACTTCATTTCAGTTTAAATTAAACCTTGAATTATCTGAGAAAACGTTAAAATGTGTGATATTTAAATTAAAATTGGCATTAAAATATTTAAAATTACCTACCTAAATAAGTAATTATGCCAATAACAATATTAATTTATTATACTTTGTTGAAGTCACTGCGATGTCATTACTATTTACCTAGATATCATAATTTTAAAAATTTATTTATGGATAATGCAGATGTGTAGATTTTACTCTTTGGCTCTTTGGATTTTATTATTTTCAAAATAAATAAATACCATTTCTACATTATCGGATATTGTGAATTTAATTTTAATACTTATTTAACGAAAAAATTAAAATTAAATTAAAACAAATGTTAAATGAAGTTTAAAAAAAAAACTAGGCACCTGCATTATCCATAAATAAAATTTAAAATTTTAAAATGTAATTTAAATTAATACGGACATAAATAGTAGCTGAAATGTTTAACAGTAATTATACAATTACTAAAAAAATCAAAAAACCGTATGATTTTACAATTTGCTGTGTTTTTTGAAAATATTAAATGCTCTCATTCATTCAAAAATCAACAGATCTCAAATTTTTTTTCTCAGAGTAACTTATAAGTAATTCTACAAAGTAGCTATTTTCAAAATTTTTCAAAATTATTTTTTGAAAAATTTAAAAAAAAGTTTTGCTGATTTTGAATTTTGGATTTTTTAACCGTGGTAAAAGATGGGCTTAAGTCATATATTATGTTAAAAAAACGGAACTTCAATATCTGCATTATATTAGGAGTAATAACTACTAACTTTTCAATTAATTAACAATATACTGTTATAGGGGGGGGGACCAATGTGCGGTTGGTGTCTTAGATCGAGATACGTACGTGTACTGCGACCCGAGAGACGCATTGATTTTATGTTTGTCTTTTAATTGTCTTTATTATATTGCGATTATATTTTATTCCGTACGATTATTTGTTTATATACTATTGTTTTGTCGATCGTTGCCCTTGAAAGAGAGGTATATGAAAACATATTATATTATTACCATAACATATTATTGTACAGCCAGTTAGGTATTGTTCAAATAACGTGCAGAGCGTGTTATTCACCCAGACGAAAATGTATCAAGATCATGGGTTCGTAATAATAATAATAATAATGATAATAATAATAATCCGCGTAATCCGGTAGTACGAAAATACAATATTATATGATGAATTGATAATAATATAGTTGTATTATTAATCTTTTGGAAAGCTTTTTCCGTTCACTTTGGTAAATAGATAGATAAATATTTATAAACCACGAGTCCTAGCGGATCCCTTAGGGGAATTAAACGTTTATTCTATATATGTACAATATCTAACACCGATTACTGTAGCTTAATATGGAAAGCAAGTACCTCACTACAAATCTGTGTACAGTGTGCTTATATTTGTATAATGAATTAATTCGTAAACACGACGAGCATGGTCGCGATCGGATAGTGATCACTCAAAATAAATCTCACGCTATAATATAAATATATAAAATAATAAACTAATAACAGTATCTATTTGGTTTTTTTTATCGTACGAACAAATTTTTATTCACCATTCTTGTACACTACCGTGCATCGGAACGTTGAAAACATAAAACAACATACATAACAAATTTATATACTTATACGTTATATTCCTTCGAACATGATTCCATGTTGTTTCTTTTTTTAAAAACACATAAATCAGCTCGTGCGTAAAATACCCACGAAATTCAAGTTGGAAACTCTCACATAATACGATCATAACACAATCACAGGTATAGGAAAACATTCAGAACGATTGGAATTTGGAAACTACAGTCCTATCAAATGATATATATGGAGGTCTTTCCATACAAGTTAATCCACACTGATGACATTTAAATCACAGTCGTATGATATTTTTGGTGAAAAGTATTCCTTTTAGACTGCATGATGGATGACTTGCAACAGATTCCATCTAGCATTATGAAAGCCACAGTAACACTATTTCTTGGTAAGAAAAACAAAAAATGAAATCAACGCTATATGTTAAAATATGTCTGCGTAAATTCATAGTCCTGGGCTCTTTTCTTCTACCAACGTATAACGATAAAATGTAATGCTTTATATCGAGAATAATGGCCAAAAGTCTGTTCATCTTTTTGATTATTGAATGATAGTTATATCGAATTGATGAAACAAATGCACGTGTACGAAACTATTCCAACGCAGATTTCGTTCAGATTATGTATGCGGTTGTATAAACTTGTATTGTGCGGAGTGAAACGTTAATTTACCTGTCGTCTGGCGTTTACAGATTAATATTTCTCGCGTACGTGTTATTATATTTACGACCCGAAGCTTAAAAATCCATACTACTTAATGTACGTTAGAGTTAATAAATGTACACGATAATCCTTCGGCAGTCGTTTATATATCTATTGAAGTGTTTATGATCTCGTGCGTTCGGTTAGCGTCAACCACTGTGACTGTACATATACACATACGCCATATTCCACAGAATTATAGGTAGCTACAGTTGCACAGAAATTAATATTCATGTGCGAGATTACTTATATATACACACATACACATGTTTGTGTGCATCAAGTGTTTCACCAGAAGGCAAGTTGATTCCGTGTAATGATGAAAACTTTAAGGGCCCCATAGGTATATGTGTTATCGCCATCTAACAAACGTACAACATAATAGTAAATCTGCGTCCAATAGAACCGATTTTGTGTTAGTTAGAACTTTAGAGTATACTCGCCTATTATCGCAATAAGTTAGAGAGTAGAACATTATCCGTTCTTTTTCGTAGGTTTTTTACGACATTTATGAGTTGAATATATTCTAATATTTTACATACACATAACTCACTTAGAATTAAAATATCGTAAAAAACCTATATGAGCCGGACTGGTGCAACGCACGTCGAAAACACGCGTATATAATGTTTAGCAATTTAAGTTTGATAATAGGCCGATTTACTCTAATATTGAAGTTCACAATGCGAAACTGGTTTTACTGAACGCAGGTTGGCTATATATATATATATATATATATATGTCTAACGCAAATGTTGTTGTAATGGCGTTGTAATAAACTGATTATTTAAATGAATACTTAAGTTTTTTTTTTATTTAACTTGAGCATTTTGAATTAGAATTGATCGCAGTGCTGCGATAAAGTAAAAAAATAATCCATTAAATAATCTAGAAATTCACACAGCAATAACCATTGAAATATAACATTATACCTACCATAGATACTCATGATTAAAGGGATGGTTGTACAACCGTATAGTATATATCTATAAAGTAACATTATTCTTTTTCTTTAATTTTTAGATTTTAATGTATATATATATATACTCATTGCGTACCACTATACAACCTAAAACTTGCTCACCCTACCACCACTTCCCGAAATAAGTTAACCACCCATCAACATCTCTTAACCACCCACTGGTGGGGTGGTGTATCCCTCCGTTGAGAACCACTGGAGTAAACGAAATAAAAGAATAAAACATAAATTTAGCCGAAAATGTGCTGAGCTACATCACAGAGTCACAATGAAACAGACTTCTGCTCTGTGTAGCCGGCGAGTTGACATATTTTACAATGCGGATTTTAACGATAGGTGAATCATCGTAGAACAATCCAATGTGATTAGTTTTGAAATTCGATGGTGTATCACTCTCTCTCTCTCTCTCTCTCTCTCTCTCTCTCTATATATATATATATATATATATATGTTAATATTATTATACATATACTACACTCATACTAAGACGTCTAGTATTCACATACAATATGACTATACGAGTAAGCCGCCGAATTCGACTCCACAGCACGCATGCGTATACGGATGGTGGTTTTTATTCATAGGTATTATTCTAAAGTCGTTTGACATTGACTGGTACGACGAAATGCCGCTGCGTTCAGATGACCCGGGGATTATTGTTAATATTATGATTATTGTTATTGTTATTCTCATATTTAAAATTCACGGTTACGGATAAGATCTCGATCCCGTGTTCGACGGCAGCGAGGAAAAAAAAAATAAACAACCCGGACGTGATTTCGGTACTAATAGCGTTTAGAAATATTACTTTTCGTATAGCCAACCGCGGTATTATAATAATATATTTATGCTGTATTACGCGTTACAATGTCATTCGGACGCGCACCAAAACTTATCACAAAGGGCCGCCATTTTAATTCGAAATGAAAAATGTCGCATAATATTATAGTATTATACCCATTGTATAGGCTAGAGATAAGAATACGAATAAAAATGCTTTACAAAATATAATCATCGGGAATATAATCCCATACTTCGTTAATACGCGTTCCGTTTAGACGTTCCATTAAGATGCAATCGATAACGATTCTAACGGATTTGTTATAAAGGTACGGTACGAGATAAAAAACTACTTTTAACGTTTTGATCGTGATTTGTTTGAATTTTATAAATTATATCCTTAGGAGGACGCTTCGCTCTCAAGCATTTTCTCCATCATACATACGCGTAAAACATAACAAATCTACGTTCGGTAGAACTAAATTTGTTTTTTTTATATTAAAGTAAATGGTCTCCTATTATAAAACTTGAACGGAAGAACATTATCTCTTAGCTAAGCTAAGTAGTCAAGGGATTTATGATATTTTATTTTTAAGTGAGTTATGGTCACGTAACATGTTACAATTTACAAAGCTCATAATTCGTATTAAAATTAAAATATCATAAAATTCATGTCATCGCATAGATAATTATGTTTTTCCCTTTTAGTTTTATAATAGGTCAGTTACTACGTTAATATTAAGGTCAAAACACAAAACTGGATCTACTAAATGTATATTTGCTACTTTTTTGTATACGTTTTAATACGGATACAGCATTGTCGGTATGGGGCGTGGAAGATTAAATTTGTTTGTCTAATCCTGTACTACAATACATAATACATAATACGTCAAGATCAATCGGTAAAATTCCTGAGCCCGGCGTCGTTTCGATAGCACCAAATGCGTGCTTAGCGAACAAATAAAATAAATCGCCAAATCGAATAGAGATTACGTGTATATTTACTATATTATTCAATCGGTGTCTAAACGTATATATGTGTACAGTGAACGAGGGGTGGAAGATTCGAATCGCCGGCTGGATAACTGATGTGACAAATGTTCCTCCTCTCCGTCGTTTATTCAAATTATACGTCATAATATTACATACACACACATATTATAACGTATATATATATAAATGTATACCTTGAACGCCGTGCGGAATTTCAGCGACATTATGTGATACAGTATCGGGTTGATGGTGGTGGACATGTAGTACAGCACTCCGGACACGTACGTGGTGATGCCGTACAAGTGGCGCAGGAACGGAATGTCCTCGTCGTTAGAGGACGCGTGATTGGACCAGAATATGGCGATTAGTCTTTGTGCGTGGAACGGGGCCCAGCAGATGAAGAACGCCACGACGACGGCCACTGAAAACCGTCGAAATATTACGCTATAATGTAGGCAATACATTTTATTACTATTGCTATTATTGTTATTATATTTGCTTTCTCATAAGTCATACAACGTACAAGGAGAAAAATTTTGTGTTTTATATAATCTATAAAGTACGTCATTGTAAAATAATATTATGTAAATAATGTTGTCTGCGTGGTGCGCGCGAATGCATTAATATGGGCGCTCAGTGCGCACTCGCACGAACGAATCGGAAAATATTATAACTTTGATAATATTTATAGATTTAATAATGTATTACATTATTATATCTATATTATAATATATATAATCTATATTAATTTATTCAATTATTCGTATTACTTTTATGATTTTTAATATTTCAGAATAATAAACATCTATTCAACATCTTTATTT
>JAIPRK010000881.1:0-66156 GCA_025469195.1 Chaitophorus viminalis
GTAGCTTATGGATAACTTAGTGTTAAAACTTTGAACCTTAAGTATGAACAGAATAAATTTTATGAATTTTTATCTACAAAATAACTTGCAAATTATCGTGATTTTGACACATTTTATACAAATTTGAACTTAATGGGCTTATAAAAAAATTTTGAGTGAAACGATCTCCGACATTTTTTAGTGACGACAATTTTAACTTATTATAAACTTTGTATTAAATTTTCAAAAGTTTTCGGTCAGCCAATTAAATTTTATAGATGTTTAAAAAAAAAAAATTACAAAAATCGAAAATTTAAATTGTCTATTAATAAGTCAAAATATGTCAAAATACTTTGAAAACATAACCATGTATAGAGAACGCCAATATAAAGATTTAGTGAAAATTTCAAGTTTTTGCGGTTTATGGTTTTTGAGTTAGAGCATTTTAAAAAAATGTATTTTTTAAAAACGTGATTTTGCGTAAAATTTCCCGTTTTTTCGTAATTTTTTATCGTTTTTTTTTTGACGCTTTGAAAAATTACTGAAAAAGTTGCATTTTTGACTTGCCCAAGTACCATCTACATTCACTTTCCTTTCAGATAAGTTGCTGTTTAAGAAAATCAAAGCATTTTTACTACCAAAAATCGTGTCCTCAGATACAAAAAAAAAAAAAAAATCAAAAAAAAACACACATCATTGTAAAACCAATAGATTCCATCACTCCGTTCAGAATCTAAAACTCCCAGTCGAAATAAAATTATTTCTACTTAATATAATAAGCAGAAAGTGTGATGGAGTTGATAATTAAAATAAGACCATAAGGAAAATAAATGATAGTAAAAATAAACAATAAAACAGGAGCAAATAATAGGTAGGTAGGTAATAAAAATAATATCATTATGTTGTAAATTATGGGTTTTAATGTTATTACTATTAACTATTGGGTATAAAAATAAAACTTATATTAGACAAAGGGTTGAAAACACATTTGAGCACCAATTTAAGTAAATAATGAACACATTTTTATTTGAGTCAGTTAAATTTGATATTTTGGATCTGTGTTTTATTTACGTTTCAGTATTTTTTTTTTTTACAACAAAAGTTTGTAATAATTCTAATACACAAGCTGTTTGCAAATTTTTATTTCGATCGTATCTGATGGTTAATCGTTAATCATAATAATTGTATTAATATAGTTTACAATAATTAACGGTTTAAATTACGAATATTGATAACTGAAGTACCTATACTGATAAAAATCTGATCAATACAACTCTGTATTATGTTGATTATTATATATTATTAATTAATTATTATAATTCTTATAATTATTATAACATTTTTCTTAATTTTCCCAAGTATTTTATTTTGAAATATCGATAAAAATATTTATCCCAAAAAATCTAAAAACTTTGAAATTCAATACAAGGTTTGATATAACTTATTGCAATTAAAAAAAATAGAAAATGGTGTGTCACAATTTTTTTTATGAGTGCCTAAAGTTCAAATTTTTATGAAAAATGTCAAAATCGCATTAATTTGCAAGTTATTTTGTAGTTGAAAATTCATAACGATTTGGGTATTTATACTTAAGGTTGAAAACTTTAACAAAAGGTTATCCATAAGTTATTCTTCAAATAACTATAAAAAAAACTCTACTGGACTTTCAGAAAAAAATTTTATGACATTTTTACGAAATTTCATAAAATAAAAATCTATCCTTATTATTATCATATGATTTTAGACATTGTCTAGACAAGTCGTAGAAACTTGAAACTATTACCAGTTTTTTAGATTAGTATTATCATTAAATAATTTTCTTTTCAAAATATTTTACTAATTTTCAAGCTATTTATAGGCATCTGAAATATTCGATTTCTTCATTTTTATTTTTATAATTTTTGATAAAAAAAATTTCGCTGGGACAAAATATATTTAAAAATTTAATAGAAGATATTACAGAATTTTTTGTTACTGTCATTGAAAAATGATTGAAATACAAAGGCACAGTTATTTAAAGAGTAAATATTGACATAATATTACAATTAAATATGTAACATAATATATTATACATACCTATTCTAGATTAACAAATCATATCCGTTCAGAATGGTTTTTCTAATAATATGAAACCAATCATTGCATTAAAATTTAATACATCCATTATAATGACTTATCCTATGAATGAGGTCCACTACACCCCCTACTGTACAGCAGAGCGAGTTCCCGCCCACCACTTTTTTTTTGTTAATTTTTCCTAACATTGCAATTCATTTGTAAGAAATCGTAACGTAACTTACAGTTGTATCAAATCTGTCGATTTTAAATTAAACGTATTTGTTCTTTAATACTAAAACGATGCAATTGAATGAAAAATCGTAGACAAAAATTAACCTATACCAGATTATAATCTTGGATTTTTTCAGTTGTTCTTCAGTGCGATGTGTTCAAAATAATAATATAGTTGTTGTTTGATCGTGATACTCTAAAAATATAAGTTTGGGTGACAAAGAACTTTTGTTTGTCGAACCGTATTATTTCGATTATTTATTACCTAATGTTTGTACAAGTTCATGTATAAATGTAATGCGTTTTGTTTTTTGATTTTCCGTTTCACATGGCGAATTGTGTTGCGTGTCAATAAAAATTCTCGGTCAAGAAAATAATGCTGAATGGTTTTTCTTTATAACACTATATATTTATATATCAGCTATTGATTTATGCTATTTGATGGTACTAATAAAAATAAAAATCCATTTTAGGATTATTAGTCTTAACTTTTTAAATTAATCTAATATTTCTGGCACTAATATTTCTTCTCACATATTTATAAGTTTTACATTTAAGTTGTACGTTGTTCAAACAGTAATTGTTTCTGAATTTTGCATCTTATATAATATTATATTAAATGGTCGGTGGAACTAGTCGAAAATGTTTAATCTAATAACGCAATTTACCGCAAAATAGATACAAAAATGACAGTTTTTAAAACTCTTCTAGATGTATTACTTGTGGTTCTATTGGCTAATTTTTCACTTATGATTAAATAAAATCGATATTTAATAGCTCTCAGAGAAAATCGATCAATTACTCAATCTTATAACAAAATATACCATTATTTACTATCACTGCTCCATTATATAGTCAAAAATTGTAAAAAACTTGAATCATATCGAAGTGCATACGAATTAACTTGTAAATACTTACGTATTTTAATAGGTGTTGTCTGCATTTTATATAGGTATACCATGTTGAACATATTATAATTACTAAAATAATTAATATATGTGCCAATCACTGTTATTAACTTCCAGCTTGTTGTGTATAATGTTATACGTTAATTTCTAATCATTCCTTTAAGTAAAATTTAAATCAATATTTGTCTATCAATTCATATCATAGTGGAATTTTTTAAACTTAAATAATAACTTAACTGTTGGTATTGTTAAAAAATTTGGATTTACTTAAGTCGGGATAATCTAGATTGTTGTTCTATAAGTATAGTTCAATAAATTCGAATATGTTTATTTTTCTCTCTAATCAAACGTCGTCCAACCAATAATCTTCAAATAATTGATAAATATATGAATATATTATTTTTTCTGTGACCTAATAGTTTAGTATGAAAATTAAGAATTAAAAATACATGCAATTTATCGTAATCACGCTACTTAATCTACATTAATCAATACAATATAGGTGTATAGTAATTTTTAACAAAATACTCGACTAAGATAAAAAAAATATTTATTGCTCAAGTACAACCAAAAAATTAGAAGAATAAGAGATACGTAAGAGCCAATTCTGTAAACATAAGTAATAAGTATGTGTATTGTTTCGTATGTTAACTATCGAAAATAACTCAACAATATAAAAAATATTTCCGCGTTATATTATGATATTATAGTTGTTTTATGACAATAAAATATTAATATTAATATGTATATATATATATATATATATTTATACATAAATAATTAAAATAAACAATGACATTTTTTTATTAAAATCATGATAAAAATATATTGAAAAACCAACGTGGACGTCATATTATAATCAATCAGCGTGTGTAGGAGTGCGTCTATGTATGTGGGCACCTATACAACCAAGCACCATTTCAGTATAAAATGGGATACAAATGCAGGAGAAGCTCTTTAGTCGCCTCAGTTGACGTACAGCAGCCGTAGGTAAACTTGCCTCTTGGAGCGTGTATGTGCAACAGGTGAGGCAAAGACTGTCGAATAAGAAAATCACAAAATGCACAAGTCTTTTGTTAAAATTTATCTTCTCGTGTTGATAATATGGGCTGTGGAAAAATCTGATTGCAAACAAGGAGGTAAATGTGTTTATTTACTTATTTTCATCTTTTTTTTAATTATATTTTAAGCGGTGGAAATAATTTATCGGTGGATGTAAATCAAACCAATTACACATTGTTTTGAGTGTATGTATAAATTATTATTACAGAAAACTATAACAATTATGAAATAAAATCAATCCTCATCAATTGAACTTAACTTACTTAACCTAATGTGTATATTCAACTAAATATATACTTATAATTATACCTTACAGCTTTTGACCTATTGTACAAATATTTTCATAAAACATTTTAAATTATTTTATGAAAATATCGATACCTTTGGTTTTGATTTAATTTTTAAGTATACAATAGAATAAATATTTGTTTAAAATTCAGTTACAGATAAAATTTAAAGATCTAATAAAAAAATATTTATTACATAGCCATAGAATTAAAAAATAACTTTATTCATAATATATAAAAGCTCGTCCACACATATACGAGGTAATAAATAAAAATATTTTAAAAGTATTTTATTTGGTGAATTTTATGATAAGGAAATATTAAAATTACCATCTAGACATATATTATATGTTTATATTTTTTTTTTCATCAAATTGTTAATATATGATATTAGAACCAAGATACTGAATATTTAAGTGATTTTATTTTTATACAAAAACGGTAATAACTAAAAACAAAGTATTATTGAATTTTTCCATAACTGAAAACATGCATTCATCAAAGTTTACACATTACTAGTGTTCCATTTGTAATAAAATATCATATTCATATAAAAATATGTTGCTGATAATGCACAATTACTCAACGATTAACAGGTTTTTTTTTATAATTATTTTACAATATTTTCAAATTAAATGTTCAATTGTTTATATACATTTAGTAAGAAATTTAATGTAAAATTGTGACAATTATGTATTTAAATAATTTAAAATAATCGCTAACCAGATACAAGATAAAATTTGTATTAGGTACGTATTAAATAATTCGTATAATATATTTTTTAGTCTTTTTTTCAATATTTTAAATAAACTTCAATAAAATGTGTTACCTTATTAAGACAAAACACAAGTACTTACCCAATGACATTACCTTAATAAAAATGTTGAGGTTACGAACTTTAACGCTTGTCTGAATTTTTGATTTATGCACACATTATGTAAGGACATTTATGCATGATTGATTAACGAAAATCCATTAAAATGTCAGTGATCTGTGAAAAGAAAATAATCAAAAACATCGATGACGTTTCCCATAAATGGAAAACATGTTTTTTATTCAATCGAATTATAATATACCTATTAGCTTCTAGCGTATGTTATTTATCATGTTCATATAAACATAACTGTTCATATTTTTTACGTTTTTATTTAAGTGTGCGAGTAAGAATAATACAATTATAGTTGATAAATATGATCACGATACTCATGCATTATTAAATCCTTTTGATAATAATTACATTAATGAATCATTCAATCATAACATTTTAAGCCATCGATTGAATAAAGGTATTGAACTTGATATGCAATTAATATTTTCAATTATTACAAATCCGAAACTAAGCGGTTTTAACCTATTTCGTATTGTTATAAGCAATATCTAGACAATTAAAATAATATAAATATTACCTAAATATCCAATACACATTACACATTTTATGAATCATACTAACTAATTTTAAATTATTTTATTTTTTTATTCAAACTTTGTAGCACAAAAATATTTACTATTAATTAATCTTTTTATTGATTCAATTTTAAAATAATAGTAAAAAATAAAAAATGTTTAGTTTGTTCGATATTAACATTAGAACGTTATATTAAATATAACTAAGTTTTATAAATATAGAAGTATGTATTTGAAATTTGTTTACTAGAAATAAAAATTTGACAAATTTATATTATACATAAATATTTAAATATTTATAACTAAAAATTACTATTAAATAAAATTTAAACATTACATTATCTAATTTCCATGAATAACATCGGTCAAATAGGCAGTACTCAACATTGTTCTTATCGAAATAAAACATATTAAAATAGAGACCCAATAGCTTTTGCGTGTTTTGAAATAAAATACTTGTTGTGCAGGTACTTAATTATTTATTTACATCAGTTCCAACATATTTTATATACCTATAAACATACATTTGATACTCTGTTAAAAAGTGTTGATGTTCAATTATTGTTTTTATTTGTTCACGTTAATATTAAATTATCTAATGTCCATAGTTAATCACTTCAAAAACTACGCGCAAATTATTCGTGGAATCCATAAAAAATGCAACTTGCGTGTCGTTTTTGTGCTTTAGTTTGCCTACTATAATGAAACAAACATGTAGGAATAAGTATTAAAACTCTATGCTATACACCAAAATCAGACATTATAGTTCATTGTGTTTAATTTTTTGTGAAATGATAAAAGTTATAACTTTAAACTATTTTATTTCCGAAATAAATACGAGTGTTTTAATCATTTAAGCGTGATGTAACAGATTTTTATTTTATTTTATTATTTTTTTGTTTGTTTTAAAGTTTAAATCCCCGTAAGCCAAAACATTCCAAAAATTTCAAGTTATTATATGCGTCAAAATTATGTATGACTGTTCTAAAACAGTACTACAATGTTGCAATGGGCCGTGTAGTATAGGGCTTACAATGAGTTTTGAGAGTTTTGATAAACACGTGTGTACAATTATATTATTTAAACGGTTAAAACCCATATACGATTACAAGATATGTATAAATTATTGTTGTAAGATGCTATAGCAAAAATAAAGTTTTCTAAACCATCACCATTTATTTGCAAACGTATATGAGCTGTTTTAAATTTAACACTTCATCACAAAATCTACTCCATTAGCGTAATATTTAAAAGCCTATATGGTTATTTTGTGAACAGTTTCCGAAGCAATGTTACGAATTCGTTTAGAACCGCATATTTCTACCGTAACAGAAACATTGTTCCTATTGATAATAATCACGCGCGATAGAAATACATTATAAATCGGTATGGAACAACTTTTACTGTATGGATTTTTTTATTTCTATTTATCTTATTAGTATTTGTCTTATTTAATGGTTCTGAGTCCCGACCAGAGGGATTGCTCCGATTATCAAAAGGAGAGAAGGTTTCAAATTTCGTCGAAAATCTGTATATTAGTAGTTAAAAATATATAAAATCTTCCATTTTAATACCTGAGGCATGAGAATTGAATACCAGATTTTTCACAAGTTTTGTAGTCTTGACTACTAAAAGAAAAGCTTTGAATCAAAAATCTTGAAATGCGATACCTACTTTTAAACAATGATTTAAATGACTTGTAACTATGTTTAGTTCTTTTGTACATTGAAGATTTGACTGCCGTGCCGGCCTTAGCCGTAGAAATATAAAATGGATACTTATATTAACATTAATTACATAATACAAATAATAATAATAATTGTAACACTGTTACTTATAAATTATTTAAATAAAAGTCTATAGGTCATACTTAAAAAAAAATTCCTGTTTAAATTTTTTCTTACCAACCACCAAATCATGAAATTATCAAATATATTATACTTACAAAGTAATTTATAGGATCTGTAGCCATAAACCCTGCCTGATACATTTACGAGTATTCCCCTTCACTCGAAATAATTTTTTCAGAATCAATGGTACATTTCAAATAAATCAATTAAGAAGT
Organism: Chaitophorus viminalis; assembly: GCA_025469195.1. Lineage (NCBI taxonomy): Eukaryota > Metazoa > Arthropoda > Insecta > Hemiptera > Aphididae > Chaitophorus > Chaitophorus viminalis. The sequence goes on from JAIPRK010000881.1 coordinate 7,995, forward strand.
ACAAAATTTAACAGTCAACTCCTGAATTTCATATATTTTTATCTGGATGATATCCTATTTTAATGTTCACATGGCGTCAATTCGAAATAAATATCTATGAATAATAATATTTCAAAAATGCCTTTAAATAATGATACAACAACGTTACCGAATAAATGTGACGTAAGTAGGTACTGTACAGATTTAAAATCGAAACTATAGCCAAATCTAGATAAAAACTCGTTCTTCTAACTTGTTTGCGCTTCTTAAATAATAAACGCATTTTATTATTAATGTATAGCTATCACGGGAATTGAAATTTGTACCTATGACAATTTCAAAACATTTTTCATTCGTTTGTACAGAAGGGCTTACAAAGTTTGAATGCATTTTAAAATTATTTTCATGTAACAATATAATATGTATTTATAATATTGATGTATAATTAAAGTTAACCTACATGTAATTATTATAAGTAATATATTGTTATTTCAATAAAACGTTCTACCATTTAAATTCGAAAAATTATGAGTATGGCCTCCAATCAACAGCGATCTTAAATAAGACAATCATAATTTTATTTTGAAAACAAAAATACATCATTGTGTGTGACTGATAACTTTTTGTTTCGCTTAAAACTAAAATATACAAAATTACCGACATACACCTTAAATCATTTTCATCATAAGGTAATAAATAGTAATACAAACCTCAAATGGTTTTACTTTGCTTTTTGAGCCAAATTTTTATTAATCTTAGAAAAAACATTTTAAACTTTGTTTTGAACAAAATACTCTGGGCTTCAAAATAACACTTATTCAACGACTTTATGGTAAACACGTATGATATGTCAATATTTTTTCAGAGACTTTCAAAATTTACCGGAAATGTTGTATTAACGCATATATTGTATTAATTAAGAACATTGATTTTACATGATCATTAAACTCAATCTTCTTATTTTTCTGCTCATCATTCTTATTTTACTTCTTTGCAATCACTAACAAATATTTGAATTCGTCCGCTCTAGAAGTTATAATAGTCTACGTGTTTCCATATCTAATATTATAAGTACAAAACGAGTTGTAAAAAACTTATAAAACATTAAAAATTAAATTATCTTTCAGATTTTTTTTTATTGAGTTGATGAATTTGTAATTTATCATCCATAGAAGTTTAAAGTACAATATTTTTTATTTATCAAATTAATAGTTATTAATCTGTACTATTTAGCCCTGTGTTAAGCTATTTTAATATTATTAAATAATAATTTACATGAAAACTTCTTATTTTCTCGCAAAAATATACCTAAATCGTTTTTTAGTTCAATTTAACACCAAACTGATATCAATCAATGTCACCCTTTAGTTATGCTGTGTAAATGATGGAATTGTTAATTTCTGTCCCGTTTAACCAAATTGAGGACAATATACGAGTATAGTATAAATTTATTTTATAAACAACTTGAATAATAATAATAATAAGTTTATACATTAATAAAGTTACGCGTTTACCCATATTACGACTAAATACCTACACATACAGCACGTGATATACGGTTTAATATAATCACCTAAAGTATAGTTTTTGCTTGGTAAATATCCGTTTATCCATTTTGCTAATTTCATTTATTAGACGCGTTATATTACATTTGTGTGCATAAAACGAGAACTAGTAAAAAAATTCTTTACAATTTAATAAGTTAAATTTTGTGCATTTAATGGCAACCAAAAATACAATACGTCTTTATCATTTTCATTGAGAATTTAACTCATCATTTGTTCTGAATCCTATGATAATCCATGTTGAGCACAATCATTCAAAGATCTACGCACAACGTATACTTATATTGTTTATATTGAAATCTAAAAAAGAACATGATACGTGAATTTCAAATTAATAGGACAAATACAGTTAGAAACCTGAAAACAAAACTATATCAACGCATTTGGACAAAATTTCCAGAAAAGTGTAAAATGTGTACCGAATATCTCGATAACTTGACGTTTTTAAAAAAAATCATTAATTATGACATGCGGTTATTTCTAGATCTGTTATGAGCTTATGACATACTTGAACTTTAAACAATTTTTTACAAAAAAAAAAAAAGGTTTACTTGACCAAATATTCTTAATAATTAAACTCTAGATAATACAAATTGATAATAAATAGATAATAATAATAATTGATAATTTGTGACCGTAACTATAAAACATAAGAATATTTAATTTATCAAAAAAAATAAATATATATATAAAGGTATATACAAACGTTTTCCGACAAAAAATGAACATTATTTAGAAACGTATTTTTAGCTAAATAAATATTATAAATGACCGTACATTTACAAACCAAAAAAACATTAACAAGAAAAAATACCATTTTGATACCAATAAATTTCTGGCTTCGCTCAGAATCTAAAAAATGTATAACCGTTTTTTAAACGCTCATATGTACTGTGATCTTTAGGGAGATTGTCGACAACTATAATTAAAACATACGTGAGTCCCTGCGAGGAAAAAATAAAAATAGTTATAGCATTAAATTTTAATCAACTTCCAGACTTCGCATTAGAAAATTGTCAACGTTTTTTTCTTTTTTTTCCGTAGAGATAAAATAAAGCTGAATCATTTTATTTTCGGAAATAATATATTTTCCATTTCATACGTGCCAGGTGTGATAAAATGCATACGATATTTTAAAAACTATGATATTCTAATATTGGCGGTTTGTTTTTTCTTTATAAAACATAGACATATGGACATATATAAAAACCCTAATTAATACACGATTAAAAAACCCACTGAAAAAAAACTAGTATTAAACTTAAATTTATCAAAAAAAGGAAAAACTATTTGGAGAAAAAATAATCGCGTACCGCAATCGCAATGACGAGGTGCAACGTTAAATATTTAAATAGTATTTTCAATGCATTTTTAATATTTGAGCTATAATTGTATAAAATGCAATTATCAACTTGTGAAAAATGTCTACATCTCATATCAATATGTCACTCGATATTCAATAATTTAGATTTAACGCCGATTAAAATTATTAATCTAATTATAAAACTAAAAAAATAATCACGTTTAAGAAAAAATGATTTACAGATATAATTCTTATAATTATTATCATTTTAATAGAAAAATTATGTTTATCTACGGAAATATAATAATTTTGTTCTGTGAAAAGTATTTTTGTCATCAGCATCTTGATCAAACTACTATATGTGTGTAATTAATAACTATATACTTAAATGATCTATTGCTTATATGATTATAATAAACTAATTTTAAATGTTTTAAATGTTTCTTTCACATACATTTAAATATGTGCTTTCGTTCTTAATAATATTTTTTGTTCTATTTATTCTATAAATTCTATAACCTAAATTTTTCTACCACTTTCGCTTTTATATCATAGTTTATTTAAATTTTCAAAGAAATGATTACGCCTGTTTTCACTAGGTATTACATATTTTCATAACATGACGATATTTATCATAATAATATGTAACTTAAAGCTAAAAATGAAAATTTTCACACACAGGTCATCAGGGCCAGCTAATGAATGCTGAAGATTTCGATTTTTATAACGGAGGTAAGGATAAAACAATATAAATGTACGACGCAATTTGTATCATTTATACATGTTTTCCAGTATGATTTGATTAATCGCTGAAAAAGTAATTTTAAAATAATATGAATCGAACAAATCGTCAACGCTAGAAACATTGGTGTATTATTAAAAATGTATTCTTTTTATCTATCGATATAATTAGTGTTACTTTTTTCGCTCTTTTAAGAAAATGTACAATAATAATAGAATTTTACCAACAATATTGAACATACAGCATTTTCTATTTCGACGCGTATGATGTAACAAATATTAGAAATAAAAACACCTTAACAATAAGTATTATCGTATTACAGACCATATTACCTACTTAAATTTGTTCGAAATAAGTGATAATTCAAATGTTTATACAAGTGCATTGGTAAAGTTTAGTTTATCTGTAATAATAAACCGTAGGTAATTTTACAGGAAATAATATACTAATATAATTAATAATCGAAGGTGGAAAATCATCAACAATAGTGCAAGTGGATATGTATAGTTTCATTACTATTGTATTACTTTCCTATAGGTACACCAATAAAATTAAATAAATTAGATGAAAATATGTTTGCTTTAAAACTATACATACTCGTACAATATGTTAACGTCGATAATATTGATGAAGATAATATAATTTCAAAAATATAAAGTTATTTCTAAAACACTCAATCTCAGTGATTCTGAAAAAGTGATAAACAATATTTACCAATGATCGGTAATCTTTATAGTAATGATTCATTACTAATGAAGAATACAATATTAAAAAACTTTTACTTTTCATTGTTAAATAAATTATATAGTTAATAGAAATGTATTTTAATCATTTATTTTATTTAAATAGGTACATCATGCAGATCTTCTGCTGCCTCCGTAATTTAAAATAAAATAAAATAAAATACTTCATAAAATAACATTAATAACATTCGATTATGTTTTAAATTATGAATAAAGTCAACATCATAATACCACACTAATAGTCTTGACAACATGAACAGTAGGCAACTCCAAATCAACATGACACAATCAAATATCCCTGTTATAAGCTTATTACTGATTTTTATAAAATCTTTTTCTACATTTTGTTTTATTGGGAAATTAAAATTTTAATGCACCAATTACCAAATCATTACCTAACTATTTAATGATAAAGACATAAACTAAATTAATGGTCGTTTTTCATTGAACTTTACTTATTTTTGATATACCTAATCATTTTATAGTTACGTTACAGTTTGACTATTGAATATGTCCTAGTTATATAAGTATAATGAAATACATTTTTCGTAAAAAAAAACTAATTTCAACTTATTTTCACTATTTGTTCAATGATATAGTATTTTAAAAAATGTTCAAACTTATTCAACTTTTAAAATAAATAACCTATTTATTTCCTTTGGAAAATATTGATGTACCTACTTAAGGGTTTTTTCTGATTAGTTTTCAATCAATAAGCTAAGCTAATGATCTACCATTTACAATTTTCAATTTGGTTTTGATAACAAATATTTTTTAATCGCTCGTTTTACATATTTTATTCTACGTATACATATGAGAACATTAGAGTTATAATAATATCTTCGGTGGAAAAAACCGCACTACAATATTGCAACCCTTACTTTTTTTAATTATCCTTAATTGATAACTTTTTGTACATTATATATTATGTATTTTAAAAAATTCCTCAATGATAAAACCTTATTATATTTTAATATTTTTAAGTGAAATTATATCTGTATATCAGATATATTATTATAGTTCCAGTCATACATAAGTATTTTCGTTTATTTTTAAAAAATGTAATTTAAATTCTATCAAAAATATATAACATACATTCACTATAATATGCGCTCAATGATTCATATTATATTTAAGACAAAAATAAAAGCGATTAGCTTTAACATTAGCTTTTGTAAAAAATAGATTCTATATTATATTCAAAAGTTAAAATAGAAATATTGTGTACATGAAAACATGATAACAAAAAATAAATGTAAATGCCTTGAAACTCGAATAAATTATAACAAAATTGTGTACTTAACATTAAATTTATATTTTATAGGTAATCACTGAAAATAACGTAGCAATTCCATCAATTTCTACGTTATATTATTTATTATTTAGGTACTTTAAAAATATCATCAGTCTACTGTAATATCCAATGTTTGTGTTATATTTAAAATTGTAGACCATTACCATAAAAAATAAATTGGCAATTATTTGATCAGATAAAAAGAAATTTGTCAAAAGATATTCGCAAAAACTTTTGTTCTCGGTAATTTTAAAAACAAAAACGAAAATAATAGGTTATGACGTATAAACGTGCTTTTAAGAACTAACGAACCCTATAGCCTATAGGTTTTTGTTTATGATAATAAAATTTAAAAACGTATCATTTCTCCATAGTAGCAAACTAGCAACGTTTGATGCATAACACGTTATTGTTATATACGTATTGTTGGACATTATTAAAAGCCAATTTTCTATCAATATCCCTAATACGAAAACAGTAAATTATTACTTAAACTATTTATGCTTCTTTACATAGTAAAACAAAAGTAGGTAGTAATTTCAATCTCGTATTCATTATCTAACTTTAGATTAACGTATCTAACTTTTAGTTTTACGAGTGGGCGGGCAACGTACTGATAAGTAGGTATTTACTGTCTTTTAATCAAACATTAATAAACGGTTTTCGTAATTGTTTAGAAACTTTTAAGATTTTCCGTGGTAACTATAACGTAACAACCCATCGGACCCAACCTTTTCTACAGTGCGTCACATGTTTACAATACTGATGTAACTTTTAGAACTATACGTTTGTAGGGTATAACAGCTACAGCACAGCGTTCACTTTTTTCTTTCTTCCTGTTCTATTACTTATAATTATACATTTATACTTATATATTATTATTATTAATCATGAATAACGTACAAACATCCAAAATAGTTTATTCATTTCAAAGTGCCCATTTCGTATTATTTTATGCGTACGAATCAACGGGGGGGGGGGTTATAAGAATCATTTTTTTCGAAACTACAGCATGCGATTGTTATTACCGTTAAGATTAACCGTGCGGCCATTTGTCTAGTGTAAACGATGCCCAATCCGTGTTATTAATATACTTTTAAATATGTTTTTCAGCAGCATGTTTGAGTTACGGTCATTCGTGCTGGGGAGGTAAATCATTATAAATAAAATAAACACAATAATAATAATAATATCATTAATAAAATACACGTACGTACGTATAGCTCACGGCAAGCGCAATGCAGATGCGCTGAACAATGCGAATTCCTGGCTCATATATCGCATGCAAAAATTGGCCAACAAAGACTCGTCTGCCGATCAAATTCAACCGCAGGATGAAGACATAGCGAAGACCATGGACGTTTTCAAAAGATACATGCAACGGAATTCGAGGAAAACGAATAGGTATGTACATAATATAATGGCGATAACGTGTGTGTTCGACAACGCTGTATTGAAAATAGGTGTAATTGAGTGGCGTAATAATAATTACATATTGTTACAGCGATGACTCCTGGAGTGTTCAACCGAGGAAATACATACCGGATAGCAGATACTACGAAGACCAAGTACTAGATCCCAGACTGGAGTACAAACTTATGGTAAAATGAAATATCAAAATGCAATGCCGTTGCGTGTAATATTATAGTGTAGACCGGTTGTTTTCAACGTGACGGTCGTGAATGATAATCGATAAAAATTATGAAAAAAAAATAAAAATAATAATGACCGTCAAAAATAATGGAAAACTATGTCAGCTTTTGTTTTTAACAATGTATATATTGTACATGATACGATAAACATACACTGCACGTGAAACGTCTTTAAATATAAAATCTTAATATTTCTAATTTTCTATATTTGGAAGGCCTTACGATTAACCTTATGGGAAACGTAAAGAACTCTTACGTTTCCGTAAAGAAACGACGGTCGCGATTCGTTAATCGTTGAAAACCACTGGCCTAGATGAATTCGAATTATAACAACAACTATATTATATTTTCATAATTTTTTTACAGAATGTGAAGTAAGAATGAAGTACTACGAAAAATTTTATAACGTTATAGTTAACATTTGGAGAAGCCAGATATATTAATACTTAAAATATTATTATGTTACAAATATATCTTGTATAATATGTCAAATAAATACAACTATTAAAGCCGCATATTTTACTTTAACTACACAATCTACACACGGATTGCATCATTGCAAACATAATCGTTTCCTTATTAAATACTAGAAATAACTCCGGACGTTTTATTTCTATACCATTTTCATTTTTATTTTTAATGAGTTATTTGACACATTTTTACAACATACTTATGAGTATAAAATATTTGCTTTAACTGCTGTAATTTGTACGCAAATAGGTAAATAAGTCCATGAGACAATACTGTATTTTAAAAATGCTTTTAATTTCAAATAAACAAAACAATACAACATTTGGTTTTATTCATTTTCATGTTATTAAAATATAGTTTTATTTTAATAAGATCTTATTAAAAGTTATCATGTAACTTTCGTTCTTCATATTTATTTGAACATTATTTTGTATAACTCGAAATCAAATTTAATATAAGTAATAAATTTAATGTTCAAAATAAGGAACACCTTTATTTATAATTAACAACATTTATGGCCAATATTGTTAATTAAATACATACCTACGTTGTATTTAGTTAGATGTAAAATGTTGATCTCTGAGGGGAGTCCAAAACGTTTAAACATAAATCAAATTTTCATTTTCACTCTTTAATAACACCTAAGGATTACATGCGCAATATTATTATCAACGAATATATGATACAATATCATTTTACTATAACATATTACAAATTATACTGGCGTAATAATGTTTAAGAAATATATTGTTGATAGATAAAAGTATAATTTTAATAAATAAAGCTGACAAAACAAAACTGATTCTAGTAGACTATATCTTATGATTACATTTATTCTAGCGATTATTAAATAATTAAACTTAATACAAGTGTAAATTAAAATTCACTCATTCAAAATAATAAATATGCTTTTAAAATAATAAAAATGATACAATGCATAAATGCAAACATCTTAACAAATATTATATTCTTAAAACGTAGTTTGTAGGTTTTTATAAAGAAAGCGTAAATCAAATTTAATAAAATAAAGATAGTTTATTATAAAATTAAGCATTAGTACAATAAGTGAGCGATTTGTTTAAAAAATTAATATGAACAGAATGATGGCAGTTTAAATAATATTAATATATATATATATGTGTGTGTGTGTGTGTTAAGTGTATAGACGTAGGTATTTAAGAAAAATGCATTAAATAATATGGCTTTAATATTTTTAAATAAATGATTGACATTTCAAACTTATACCCATTGTTAAAATATATGTAGAAACATAATAGCATGAATAATAGTGTACAGCAATAAAACACTATATTCATTAACATTTTTATCATACTTTGTTAACATATTTATACAGCTAGATAAGTGAAAACACTTATACTAATAAATTAATAATAAATACATCGAATTGAAGCTTCAAAATGTAACATTAATTCAAAAAACTATAAGAAGTAAAAAATCGTTTTATCTAATCCAACAATGAATCTGAAATTATTTAGACTAAAAACTAAACACGATGCGAAATTATTATTTAAATATTATATTACATTATCGTCAAAATGTCCAAAGGCGTACTGTATAAGAAGAGTTTTTTATAAATAGGTATATATATATACATTCGTCACTCCATATTTTTCTTTTAGATTTTTCAGTAGAAAGTTACAAAAAAATTTCAACAGATAAGTTAAAGTTGAAATAATAATAAAAGTACTGTCTAATATTCTAAGGATCATATTTTGTCAGTAACCTAATGCATGAATGAATTTCACAAAAGTGACGTTGTGTCTGACAATCATAGAAATTATTGTAATAAATATTATAATAAAGTAGTAAAATTTTCAAATTATATTTTTTTGGATTTAGACAAGAATTTAATAATTGATTAATATATATTTTGTACAATAAGTTAAAAAAAAATGGTTTAACTTTTTCAACTTTCTTCATATAGATTATAGGTAGATATTAAATTTAACTAAAGCATTCATTAAGTACCTAATAAAGTTAGAAAAATTTATTTCAAATCAAGACATTATCAAAATATTATTAACTATCGAAAATTAAAAACGAGTATTGAAATAAAACATAGCAAATAAATAATTCACAATTTCAGAAAAAATGAAATGAAACTAAATTTGTGATGAAATTATTTCTTTCTTTGGTATTTTTTCAATATCTAATCTACTTACTATTCGTAAATGACGATTTATTATATACTTATTATACACATACAAAATATATTATTGAACATAATGTTTTTTGTTAAATTAAACAATTTTTGGTGTCTAATAAAAGTTTTATATTAGAATATATGTCATTATAACAGCAACAATAATTGTCAATTGAGCTTGACATCTACCAGCAGTACCCCATCCACATTCAATATCATTTTTAAAAGCTTCAGCCAATGATTTTTTCTTATCTGCACAAGTAGCTAGCTCTAGGTCTTCGTCGCTGATGAGACATGTAGATTTACTGGTTGAATAGTGTTCTACATCTCGAAATCTGTTGGAAGGTGCTGGTGATGAATCTTCGTGATTGCACAAAAATTGACGTTTTTTACGATGCCAAACTTCCATCCAACTAAAAATAAAAATAATAAATACTAAATCAAAATTGTTTAAGTATAAGTATATATAGTAAATCATAATTCAAATCATTGACATACAATATCTATTTCAAAGTTTATTCAGTTTTTAATTAATTTTTTTATATATACATATTTGTACATGCATTAAGCATTTTAACAATAATTGACAGAAAATAATTTTTCTGCCTATTTAATGTATACTATTATAAGTATTATATACTATTACATAAATAAAAATAAAAAATTACCCGATATTACAATCACAGTTCCATGGATTTCCAGATACTTTCAACGAAGTTAAAAAGGTTTGGCCATGTTGATTCGGTAACGTATTAGTGGATGGATTTCCAAATGATTTCAATGAATTATTTCTGATATCTAAACTAATATTTCTTACAATTCCCATGTGTCGGAAAATATCAGCTGATATCGTGTCCAAGCTCGTATTAAATATTGTTAAATTCAAATTTGGATACCTCAGACCCTGAAATAGTTTTCTTAATTATTAAAAAATCAAAATACTAATGAACTACAGCGTAACTATAACCATTGATAAAATTGTATGTACTTGAAATATGTTATTCGATGTGATTCCATGTAAAGCTTTTCCACTAATCGTGAAGTTTCTTAATTTATATGGAAACAAACCAATGAATTCTTTACCCATTCGTGATAGTTTATATACCTTAAATCACAAAGTGTAACAATAAGATAACCAGATAACCAAAATACAATATAAATCAATAAAAACAAAATACTGTGTAATTTTGAGTTTAAAAATAAAATTCCTATACGATTACGTGATAATTTTTTTTCTACATAGGTACTAACAATAAAATCAAAAAAAAATTGGATGAACATTGTGTATTTTACTATGCATAGTGCTATAATATGAACTGTTTCATATCTGGTAGAATTTTAAATAGTTTATTAAATATTTTGTTCATCAATTTTGGTTATTAAAATGACTTATAAAAATAATAATTTATTAAAAATAATATGTAGTTACTTTAAGATTTAAATTCCTTAGAGAATGTATGTCAGAAATTACAGAGGGAATATTAAAGTCCTTGATACCGACGAATGTGCTAATTACTAACGTTTGTAATGATACCATTTTGTTTAGAGCACCAGTCTGAAAAACAATATGTAATAATAATAAAAATAAAAATTTTGACTAAATAAAGTATCTAACTTCGAATGATACTAATGGCAGATAGCTGATATCTAAAGATATCAGTTTTTGAACACCCATATTAAGAGTGTTATTGTTTAGATCATAAATATGATTGTTTGCTAAATTAAGGTTATTGAGTTCTGGTAAGCTCATTATAATTGATGGAAATCCATTTAACTCATTGTAGCTCAAATCTAAACCCCGTAGTGATGATAAATTCGAAGCTCTATCTGGTGATACAGTTGATATTTGGTTCCTTGATAAATCTAAGTTTAGAAGAGATGGTAGTGATAATTCCGGTATCTGAAAAATAAAAATATTTTATACATATTAATATATTGTCATATGAAAAATAATATTATCCTAAAAAAATACTCACAAATGTTAAAGATACGTTTTTAAGCTTAAGATGTTGAAGTGACTGTTCAAGACCTAAGAACATACGACCTCTGTTTTCAAAAACCAAAGCATCGTTGTGACTTATGTCCAAGTAAGTTAAGTGAATTAAACTCGCAAAATTTGAATCTTCCAGGTGTACTAAACGATTACCAGCCAGATTTAATCGTTTTAATGACTGGAATTAAATAAACACTATATCGTGATGAAAATGGCTATTCAAACTACATTAAATATAATTTACTTTGAATCTGGAAAACATTTCGAAGACAGGTAATGCCGTTATTGTATTGTAAGATACGTCCATGTCACACAGAATACTCGCGGAATGTACGGCAAATGATAAAACAGGCACACGTGATAATTCGTTATGAGCCATGTTTAATACTTCCAAGTTGTCTTCGGTGAAAAACATATCTGGTAACACTCTAAGTTTGTTGTAAGAAAAATCAACCAATCGTAGTTCGGTGAATCCTTTAAACAAATCATTGGGTAAATCCACCAAATGGTTATGTTTCATAATGATAACTTGTAGTTTCTTGGATCCTCTGAACGAATCGAATCCCACTTCAGTAATATGATTATATCCAAGATCCAGCCAAATAAGATTATATAAGTTACCAAATACATTTCTTGATACTTGCCACATATTATTATTAGACATATGCAAATAACTTAAGCTCGACTCCATAGGAGAAAAATATTTGTCTTCTATATTTTTAATTCTGTTATACGAAATATCCAAGACCTGTGAAAAAAATAACGATTAGCACCTACATTTAACATACTTAATTATTATTGTTTTTTAAATTTACTCGAATATTTGATTGGATAAAATAATCCTTGGTTGAAAAATTGGAATTCGAGGATAATTTTGATAGATGATTGTGGCTAACGTTCATACGGAAATATGAAAGCATACCAACCTATAAAATAATTTAATCATGTACTCTTCTATTATGATTTGAGCTTGTATTTAAAATACTTGATCTAAAAATGTGAAATCCATGTTTTTAATATGGTTATACGCTAAATCTAGTTCTTGTAAATATGGTAAATTTTGAAATGCTTCTATATCCAATTTTTCTATTTGATTTCCCCTTAAGATTAACCACCGTAAACGTTCCATGTTAGTAAAAGCATGTTTTTCAATGCGATTAATACGATTTTCATCGAGATGAATTTTTCCTAATGATTGTAAATCGTCAAACGTTCCTTCTTCAATTTTTTTAATCACATTGAAAGAAAAGTAAATTTCTTCTAAAAGACTATGGCTCGCACTCTAAAATTATTACAATTAATAAAAATGTAAGCTATGTAGTAGGTAAAAACCATTATATTTACTTGAAAAGTCCCTTTATGTAAAGATTCTACCATACAATCTTGAAGCTTTAAAGTTCTCAGATTTGTTTGATAAAGAAACGTAGATTCTCGAAGATATTGCAAATGATTATTACTTAATTCCATGTACTTCAAATTAGATAAATACCGAAAAGCGTCCCCGGGTATTGGTTTAAATGATGGCGCAAAAGCGTGTGACATTTTGAGGTATTGCAATGAATGTCCAACCTAGGAAAAAAATTAATAATCACTTGGACTAATTTAAATATTTTAAAAATTATGTATTGAAACCTCTTTAAATGCATCAGCGTCCAATAAATTGATCATATTATCCGACAAATCTAAATATTTTAGACCGTGAATATGCTTAAATGCATGTGCTCTGATTACTTTCAAATCCGATCCTGTGATCTGTAATTCCTCCATATCAATAGTAAAATTTGCAAACATATCTGGCTCTAAAGAAGATGTGATCATTTTTGATAGAGAAAGCCGACGAAGATATTTAAAACTAAGAAACAAAAAAAATAGATTACTTTTTTACTGGCTTTACGCTTTTTTTCATACCCATTAATAGAATTGATTTGAAGTGGACCGTTTTTCCATCCAGAAAAATCAAAGTCTTGTAAAGAATAAAATTCATGGTGATTCTCATTTTCTCTAGAAATTCCTCTGTTTTCTTCACGATCTACGGTTTTATCTTTTATTTTTTTCTTCTCATTAGATTTTATATTTTTAGGTGGCCCCACATCGTGGATAGGAAATAAATGTTTTATCTTGTTGTCCCTCAATCCCAATTTCATTAGCATGTTAAAATTTTGTTGTAGCTTCCAAACGGGAAACTCTGTTATGTTATTGTTCGACATGTCTAAGGTATGTAAATATGTTTCAAGGCCTTTGAACGCTTCCAACGACACATTATAAATGTTGCAATCAATCATATATAATTCTCGGATCTTAGTATTTTGAAATGCCCCGTCCTAAAACACTGATGTTATTTTAACTGGCCAATAAAAGCCAAAATTCCAAGTATTATAAAGTATTTATTTTTAAATAACAAATAAAACGAATAAAATATAGAAAATTAACGTGTTTTGTTTTAATATTAAAAATATTATTATGTACTAAATTAAAGCATTACAATAATATATAATAATATATATTAATATATTATATATTATATTATCATATATTATATATATATATATATTGTATATACCTGAATATAAGTTATTGGATTGCCGTCAAAGTATGTTTTATTAATAGCTTCAAAATTTTGTAAGCTATGTTGTTCTAAAATTTTGATCTGATTATATTCCAAATGAAGTTCGTCTAAAAAAAACTTGCGTCGTCCACCCCGGGGTGATACTGTTGATACCGGTCCTCTTGTACTTTCAATTAAATTGTAACTAACATCCAAATACTTCAAAAATCTATATATAAGGTTAATTTTATTAATTATAACAATAAATAAAATTTATAATTTTAATAATTAAAAAATGTATAACCGACCATAGTTATCAAATTCACATTATATAGTCTCGTAGCTTAATGTTTAATATTAATCATAAATCAAAATTGAAACTACAGTTTCCAACTTAATGATATAATTATAGCTATTGTAAAAATTAAATATTTATATAAATATTATATTTTTAATCATGCTAGTCGTTATTATTATTTAATTGTTAATAAATTGTGAGTATTTTTGTTTTGTATCGGGTTTATTATATTAACCCGAAAATTATCATATTTTAACTAAATATTTTTTTTTTTTAAGGAATCAATGATCATTAAATGCAGTTAAAAATCAACTATAAAGTTAAATTAATTATTACTAATTATCTTCTACGTATTTATTATACTTGCTTCATTGGTGATGAAGATAAATGCATATAAGGAATGAATTTTAAAAGATTATCAGCTAAATTAAGTCTGTACAGTGTCAACGGACCATCTTGAAATGCATTTATATGAATATCCGAAATCATGTTACCAGACAAGTCGAGATTTTCTAACAGTTCAAGGTTATCAAAAGCTCTATGTGGTAAATATGTGAGTGCATTATTAGAAAGTTTTAAGACTTTCAAAGATTTTTCTAATCCACTCCAATCGCCCATCTTTATTTCAGATATTTGATTACCTGAAATAAGTACAATAATAATATCACTTTTTTAATGCATACACTTAACGACTTAACAGATAGAAAGTTTTAAAAAATACCCGACAGATTAAGTATTTTTAATTTTTGTAGTATTCGTATTGCTTTTGTTGGAACGTAAGTTAAAAGAGTACCAACTAACTCCAATTCCCATAATGAATAATCTAATCCATATAAAGAGTCATCGTTTAAATACGTCAATGGATTATCTTGTATTGTCATCTTATAAAGCCCTAAAATGTTTAATTATTCAATTAATATTCAGAATCTATATTTATTTGATGAGTATGCGTATATGATGTACAGCTTTAAAAGTTTTTCATGATTTTAAGTTGTTTATATAAAATTTTAATATTGTTCGGAATGATTCTCGCCAAAGAAGGCTTCATTCTCATCGTCATTTCATTAGCTCATAAACAATTATCATCTGTCGGATTAGGTATTTTAAGCAAGTCTCAATAGTCTCATGCAATAAGGCTTTCTTTCTTTAATTTTAGAATCTAGAATAAACCATGTAATGATATACAATGTTTATAATAAAAGCACATTTTTCTTCGCTTCATATAGTATACATAAACATTCAAAACAACATTATTTATTAGCTGTAATAATCGGGAAATTCTAAAATTATTAAATACTATATTATATTATACTAATTACGTTGTAAACAACAATAAACATTGAGTACAAATTAATCAACAATAAACTTTATAAAACTTCTAAAATTGTTAACAAATAATTAATAATAGGTGCGATAATATTATAAGTAATAATTCATAATCCTTAACTAAACACGCGCTGATGTCATTTGTACACCATATTTCCATTTATTATTTTCTGTTTTGGTTCATTAATCATTAAATTCATAAGATCATTGTTATAATTTATAACATTATGTTCGTATAATTTTAAACAGTAATATGTTACTCAAAGTTAGACAATGAATAGAGGAATAATTTACCAGTATTGACGAGGAAGTAAGGTTCTATCCTATCCAAGTCATTGTTCCTGAGATGTAGTGTCGACAACCGAGATCGGTTAATAGCTGGTGGTATGCGTGGAAAATATACATCGACGCAGTGTACTTCACCCAAGCTGTCGTACGATTTAGTACATGAACACAGAGGATTGAATGTACATGGCTGGAAATCTTGCACAACATTTTCAGCTCCTATGCTGGACATCCATAACATCAGCAACAATGTGAATATCATAAATGCGTATCCAATGTATATGAAAGTCATGACCGTCTATTAAATTTAAAATGTATCGGGATTATTATTATTGAACATGCTGAGTGAAAATAGGTTCTAATGTTTTAACTGAGTTACTAACGAATGTTTTCTTTTTTTACTAATTTCACAATTTTTACTTCATAAGAAACTCAAAATAAGTTTAATTTACAAATAAAACATGTTATTTTTATTTTATAATGCAAAATAATTTGTTCGTTTGCTAGAATTAGCATACTCCTATATTTACTGAGATGTTAAAATATATAACAGTTAAAAAGTTAACGTTTAAAGAAGTATATTTCTCAAAAGTCAAAATAGATCAAAACAATTAAATTATATGATTTATGAAATTATAAGAGCAGTGCAAGAAATAAAATTAAAAATAATCTCAACTTACACAGTTTTTTGGTAAAATGTTTAATGTTATTCCGCATGAAGGAAAATATTGCCAGTGGTATTTACAGTTTTGTCTGTATTATGAACTGATATTGCTATTTTTATACTTGTTATTTATAAATTTAAAAAAATTGGTTAAATATTAATGCAACATGAAACATTCAATTGCACTCGCGTTAAATGTAAATTATTTTTGGGTTCTAAGTAAAAACTATAAGGCAAGAAATTATATTATAGTTATATGTTTTCGAACAACTTGTTAGTAATTAAAAAAAGTTTTTGAACCCATTATCGATCAATCGAAAATTAAATATAGATTACTCCTAAATAATAATTTTCAGAAATTGTGAATCAAAAAGGCCATTCTTTGATTATCATAACCAATAATAATTTATATAAGTATACCAAATAGTAAGTACCACTTAAAATCGTTTTCAAATACAATAACTTATCATTTTACATTACAACAATCTAATAGTTTACCATTATTATGCCTTGGTGTTATTTCTTCCTCTTTAAAAAAAAAAAATAATAATAAGAATGAGTGATATCGCAATATCCAGTTTCTCACTTTTATTTTCAATTACGAGTATCTTGAATCATTATTAAATTAATCAAATTTATGAGGTTCATATATATTTATAGATATTAATAAACTAAGGAATAATACTGACCGGAAGTTTGTATGTGACAAAATATAAAACAAACAATTCAACTGTGAACTATATTGTTGAATACTTAAGTATAATTGATGTTAAATGAGTAGGTACCTACCTAATTAAAATGAAAAGCAAAGGTCATGTGATAATGACGTAATCTTCTTCAAGATATTATACAATGAAGAAATTTAAAAAAAAACCTATTGAAACTCCCCGTGTAATCCAATTACTGTATATATAAACGTTGAACATAAATAACACAATATTGGCATCTAGTTATTTATAATTATTAAGGAACAATATAGTAGTTATACCAATCCATAAATTGTATTATTACTTACATTTTTATGTAACAATGTATTTAATCTTATATCCATTATGCACTAATTTTTAAGTCGGTGAAATGAATCATTACTTTTTAAAATATTTCTTAAATACGACGAAAGTTGTAGGTAAACCATAATGTATTTTAGTATTT
Source organism: Chaitophorus viminalis (assembly GCA_025469195.1). Taxonomy (NCBI): domain Eukaryota; kingdom Metazoa; phylum Arthropoda; class Insecta; order Hemiptera; family Aphididae; genus Chaitophorus; species Chaitophorus viminalis. The sequence goes on from JAIPRK010000881.1 coordinate 26,171, forward strand.
ATAATATCATTAGTCGGTATTTTCCGAAAAAATCATTGTTTACAACTTTTCTACAAATTTAAAAAACTTAATAAAAAATTTTTTAAGCCAAATCTTTTAATATGTTAATAACGTTAATATAACGTAAATTAGTATAAAATCAACCTTGTTAAACAAAATGCTATATTGTTTTATAGATGCAAAAATATATTGTATATTGTATATATGTTACGGTAAAGGTACGAATATCGGTAAAACCTATAATTTAGGTAAATATTTGGTTTTGCCGTTAGCGAATTTCGGACATTTACTGATTGATTTCGGTAAAACCTAGGACATACAAAATAGTTTGGTTCAAGCCCGAATGATATTAGTAGTTCAGATTTTTACAAATATGATTTGGTAAATCTCAAAATAAACAATTTCTTAATACTAGTAAAAGTCTGTAATTGTTTAACAATTGTGTGAAATTTTTTCCGAAATGGGCAGTCGTTCGTACAAGGTTCGTACAAGCTATGAAGAACAGAGCTTTTAATTCTGGTACGTATACTGTATTTAAATTAGTAATTTATTTTTATATATTTTATATTATTATTTTATAGAATGAAAAAAATAATAAACGATAAAATATGCATCTTATTTAATAATAAAATTATTATTACTAATAAATAATAATCAAGGTTAGGATTTGTATGCGAAGAAAAATAAAGTAATAAGCATTTTCCCTAGTCCTATTATAACGTTTAGTTTAATTAATATAGTTAATTAATTTAAATAGCACAATTTATTTAAATTTAAGTAGGTATTTTAAAAAAATCAATTGATTGAATAATTAAGTTTAACATGTTATACATATTTTATAATTACCTACGACTTATATTTTTAGAACCATATTTTTAGAAATCTAATGCTCTCCATATGAAATATGGAGTATTTGGTATTAATATGAAAATGGGATTACTTAATTCAATTATTTCAAAAAATGTTTTATTAAAACTGCAAATAGAAGAGAATTTAGAGGCAACTCTTACAAAGCCAAATGCAAATATAGTTAGTTGAAGTAGGTAAGATAAATAAAGAAGTTGAAATCGACAAAAATAGAATGTAGAATATAGAAATAAGAAATATAGTCATGTAGAAAATATAGTACTGGTGCGGATATAAAAAATTATGGAACATCAAAAAGAATCACATATTAGACTACAAAAACCAGCCAGAAAATTGAAAAAAAAATGGCAAACTAGCAAATGCCAATTGTATGGGTAAATCATCAAAATTAAAATTCTGGAAGTCGATCGAAATAAATTTATTGCCGGCACTTAATTGACTGTGAGGTGTTAGGTGTAGTGAGGTGTTAAAAGTTGTGATTGGAGATTCTTATGGCCTGAGTATAAAAGTAGGTATACTCTCTGAACTTTTCACTCGGAATCATTTCACCTTATGCGAACGAAATTTTTTAGAATTAGCAATAATTCCCGATAATGAAATCAAGTAATATCAGTATATCACAGCTGTCTTTGACTGGTGAACAAAGTGTAACTTTTAAAAAAATATATTACAATGTAATGTAAGTGTCGATACAAAAATATATTGTGCAATTCGAGATGCTATAGTATAGCCAAGTCTACACAAACATAATAATTGTTGTAATCAAAATATACTTGCTTCACTATATTTTTGCAGTTATAACAATTATAAATATTTTGAATAATAATACAAATGTGTTGTAATCAAAATTACCTTGTATATAATGAAATTTTTATTTTTGAAGTACTGTCGTAGCCTAGCGGCATAAAGCGGCTGTGCGTAATCTTACGGTCACCGGTTCGAATCCGGGCGGTACCACCCCCTCCCAAACTAAACACGTAATTAAGTCTTTATAAAAGCTGGAATTCATCACAGTTGGAAAAAATTTCAGACTTTTACTTACACTAATTTTTTCTCCTAAGATTTATCAAATCTCGTTTGTAAAAGTCTAAACTACTAAAATCATTCGGAATTTGACCAAACTTTGTGTATATTATGTATATTATGTCTTATCAACAGCAGTCGGCGAAACTTAGGATTTACCGGTATCGTACTTTTGTTGTAACATGTATATTATGCTCGTATAAACAATAAATGATCATAATGACGATAATGTAGGAAACACCAATCAATAAATTGGAATACTATTCACAGTTTCGTCTGATTTTTAACTCATCAATTTATATACAGTATGCAAATCTGCTAATAAACTAGAACGATGACACGATGTATACGATACGATGTAGGTGCGTCTAACCCATAGACTGTTACCACATTAATTGTATAACATCAAAATATGCGTACAAAATTGTTATTTGCGACCAGACACAAATTATGAATCATCATATATTGGATATGACCTCTGGAAATGAGTATTTGCTCTGGCCTGGAGTCGGAATTGTTGGGTGTACATGTAATGTGTAAATAAATAATCATTTATTATTAATTGAACATTCTGATTGTGAGTATCCGGCCCACTATAACTAGTTAAATTATGATTATTATTCAATATTATTTTTAAGCTCAAGTCCTATTGGTTGGTTAGTTGAAAAACATAATTCATTTTTATACGCCTATATTTATACGCATATTGAGTATAAAAATTCATAAATCAATAGTCCTAGACATTATACCTACTAATTAGTAATTTTTATATTGTATACTATTAGGTACTAACTGGCACTATATTTATTACAATAATATTTTGAATATCTTTTGATAAATTTTAGACTACATCTAGATATTTGAATGGTTCAATTTTTATTTATTAGATTTACAGCTCTTGTGGAACTTTAGTAGATAATAAATGTTATAAATATTAGTAAAAATCTCAATAGTCAAAAACTCATTGATTGATTTAGCGTAGGGGTACTCATATATCATAATCGTCAGGAGTAAAAAAAGAAAGTTTTAAAATTTGCTATTTCGATAAAATATTATTTCCATTGTACTTTAACAATATCTTGTTCGATAGTATATATATATATATATATATATATAAATAATATTTTACGTGGGTATTTTATTATGCTAAACATATACTTAATTTTAAACTTAAATTTTGAAGTTTAAAACGCGTCAGTGCTTAACTATATCATACCAGGGCAGTAAAATTTGTACAACGGTACATATACACCATACAATATAAATAAATGGATATCGCAATATTACACTGTATATAAATATATATAGGGTGGGTTGTTAAGCAAACTCACCTACTTTTTTTACTATAAAAATGCTTCGATTCGAACTTTTTTTTTATCTTCTAATTATTGCCCTAAAGACTATGTTTTCCGCTGTTTCTTTTTTATGCCAGCGTAAGTATGTCATGTTATACACACTTTGTTTTTTCAAATCGGAATCCCATATTTTCTGCGTAAAGAAATATTCAGTTAATTTTTATGGAACTTTTGGTGTAACTAGTCTAATTTGGGACAAGTACTTTCAAAATTATTCAAATTTAAAATTGTAAGTGAGGGTACTAAATCAATTAGGTATTTAATGATTAATTTTTCTTATGTAGCTTCAACATTACGCAGATATAAAAATGTAAAATTGTTAATGTATACGTACTAGTGTACAACGTATATAAAAGTAATATTGAAAAAAAAACCACTCAAAAATCGGTTTTTGCTGATAACTAGATGCATTATCCGATTTGACGTTTACGTATAGGTATGACATTATAACGTATTACATAATAATTAATAATATATAGGTGCATGTTATCATCACACAATAATTAATCCTTATATTAAATTCGCAATATCAAATTAGCAGCAAATAGCGCTGACAAATTACATCACAATTTTACGTATTATAGACATAATTCCTTAATACTTAAATTCAAATAATTCAAAATCTACTAGATCGAATTTTAATTTTGATACATCAAAATTTACAAAAAAATAATCCCAACGGTGTACGGTGAAAAAAGAATATTCCCATTTGAAGAACAAAAGTTTGTATCACCACAGACCATACTTAGAAGGGGTATGGAAAAAAATTAGCTGTTAACATAGTTTTTGTGGTTACTTGAAGATTAGAAATAAAAAAAAAATTCTAATTTTAGCATTTTTACGGCCAAAATAGGGGGTGAGATTGCTCAAAAAATCACTCTGTATACATACATGGCAAATTTTACGTATTCATAGTATTATCTACACGTGCGTCTTAAACTATATCATTAATATGAACAATTATATATAGATATCTCACGGATTATTTTTACAACTGCAGATTTCGCGGTCGGTAATAGGGTGCCGCAGCCACTTTCTGTCGTCGCCGCCGCCGCCGTTTGTACGTGTGTGTACCAAATGTGTGTGCTGTTTACATTCTACCAACGAATAGACACGAAAACATAGATAATCGATTAGGTACTCAGACGTGAGTATTTAGTACTATACAATAGGTATGTTTCTCGTTTATGGGAAAACTACTACGGTTAAACGCGCCCGGAACACTACACTGCCGCCTGTACCCGTCCGAACTCTAGGTTCTCCTGTTACAAAAAAAACAATAATTTGACGAGCATTTGAAAGTTTTCTCGCGACCGATTCGAATAGGATTAGCGGGTAATATGCGTGCGCGCGCGCGTGTGTTTGCGGTGCGTGTGCACGACGTATAAACGGTAACCGCGGTTCGGTTCGGTGCGGTGTGCGGCCCTCATAATACGCCTAACACAGTAACACGACTGGTCGCCGTCATATATTATACGCGTGTAGGTACGTGCAACGGGTACGTAATATAATTGTACGTACTGCATCGTGCCCGCGGAACACACACAGTTCGGCCCAGCGGTGGCGTGCAAGGACCCTTGGGTACTCGGTGTGCGGCAAAATTAATTTTCTCACACAATTATGCCGCCCAGCGCCCACTCACCCCTTGCGAACAATAACAGTACCTATTCATATGTATTAAATTGTATACACCCCCCGTCTACGTTTTAGACGAAGGGGCACTTGTATATACGACGGAACATGTGTATCGTTAGGTCCATTATCTTGTCGCATCGTCATGACGAGTGCGCAGCGGACTAATATATTATATATTATGCACGCCATTGACTATGTACGCGGTTTTGCTGGAGTTACCGCTCGGCGTAGAAATAATATCATACCTGTTTACCAAAACGTAATACCATCGGGCGGCCCGTTCGATTTTCAGGTAGGCTCCAAATATATAGGCCCCATCTGCGACACGTCTGCACGCACCACTGCCGTTGACGGAATCCGTCGCGCACACACGCTATATTACATATTATTATATATTATTTATGATAAAATAAAAAATAATATGGTTCTTTGCAAACACCGAAAACGCGAATCATTCGCCGCGCAAAAAGGTATAATACGTGGGTGCACGCGTCCGTCGGATATATTTTCCGTTCAAGAGGAACCGGCCGGCTGCTGTGGAAAGGGGAAAACAAATTACACGTCTTGGTATAGCTTGTAAGGCACATATAGCTGTGGCATGTGGTCTCGTATATACCTACCGCGATCCTAGGCGTACGGCAAACGCGAGACGTATTAATTAAAAGAATCGTTTTATTTGCTTAATTGACCCAATTGCAGCGGGTGTGTTTGTGGGCGTCCGTCCGGCACGTGGTTTACAAGAATAATAATTATAATGCAGGTGTGTTGCAAACAGGGACGGCTCCAAAGACTTGGTTGGGAGGGGACCAAGTCGTAATTTTCAGAAAACTTTATAACAAAAAAAAAAAAAAAATGTTCACAATACAAGGTCAAGCCGTATATTTTTAGTTTTTGCAAACACGTCAATTGTATTATCTTTTTGATAATGCTATTAACCTATCTTTCAACATCCTCGTGCGACGCAAAGTTTGGTTTTATTTTACTTTTAACAATAAACAAGTTTTTTAGAAAAATACAATCTTGGGAGAGGGTCACAACCCTTTGGATCCGCCCCTGGTTGCAAACGCCCGGTATGACAAAGTCGTAGACGACCACCAGAATAGATAAAATCCAAAGTTTCAGGGTGAAAAACAAAACATCTAGTCCACTTCTTAGTGAAACTATAATGGCGACCAGCCCGGGCCCAACAGTTCACGGGGAGACCTCCCTTAATCATTTTATGTTTCGGCTCCACAATAACAAAGTCTCCGGCGGCGTTAATTTCTCAGTTAATCCAGAACCGCATGCCATCCTTTCGATGGAATGCTGCAATACAATTCGGTTCTCGTCGTCCCTATTCGGCCTCTGTTATTATGAAATGCCAATTGCTAAATACCTAACAAATAACGAGCTTCAATGACTCCCGTATTCGTATAATAATTTATTGAAATCAATTTTTTCTCTATCATAATAATCACGTAAAAACACGAATATCAGCTGTAGTAGACGGAATCTATACATCCCGAGACCCGATTGAGAATCTTAACACAAATATCGTATTCACTTGTTTGGGACGTTTCACGTACTCCCCCGATTCCGTCGTAATAACGCGTGAAAGTACGCCACGTTCTAGTTGTACCGAACTTACGAAACTGGATGTAGGACACATTTATAAAACAAATTACTATGCACAAAACTATTTTGCATTTAAAAATCGTATCACATTAACTTTCGCGTCAATTTGAATGCGACGTGAGTGGTGAGAAAAACTTTTTGAAACACTAATTAAAAAAGTACATATTTCTGTGCCATATAATTTATAATAGTTAGGTACCCAAACACTTTAATTCGATATTCCCATGGCCACGTGCCCACAAAGGGGTAAGTATATTGGACAATATTAAAGTTTGTTTTGCGAAGTTATAAGCTTCAAAAATTAAGTGTGGTTAACGTGGCATAGTTTTAAAATGAAAAAGTTCTGGTTTGTGTCCCATTTTGCTTGACTGAAGTCGTTACATAAAAATGTGTATTGTAAGACTTCTTAGATCAATAACATGGGTACCTACTATAAGCCTTTAGGTCATTTTTAAGTAGATAATCAAACTAAAAACAAAAAACATGTACAAGAATTTAATTTTTAATTACGACTTGAAATGTACTGAGTTCATGATTTATTTCTAAAAAAGACTTAATCAACTATTAATTTTATTAACAAACATCTTAATTATATAATTTAGACGAAATAATTTTTTTTTTCAATTATAACTGAAAATATCTATCTAATGCAAATAAGGTAGGTATGTATCTTAACTAATAAACTTAAAATAATATCAGTAATATAATTCTATTAGGGCAACGGTTCTTAAGCTTTAGTGGCACATGGACCTCTGTAAAAATAATCGTTGAACCCACCCACAGACCCTCAAGTTTATGAATGAAAAATATTATTTCATAACAAATTTTCTCATATAAGTGCTATAATAACATCCGTTCATACTGTGTAAGTAGATAGAACAATTAATTTATGAGAACTTAATCGTATTGAAGAGATTAGAATAGGAAGTCACTCTATTTCAGTTCTCGAGCAAAAATATATGGGTCTGTGGACAAACCAAATTTAAGAAACTTCATTTTATTATAGTCATTTATTGCATGTCTATTTATTTTTAGGAGTATAATAATAAATAATAAATTTAACACTACATAATTATTTAGATTAATTGCTCTATGGAAATACTTAATAAATCTTGACAATATTTAAAATATTTGTTTTGATATTACCTGCTAGACAACAATTTATTTTACAATTTATGACATTTATGATTAAAAAACAACAGTGAAATTTAATTGATAAAAATAGCAATATTGTATGATCTCCAAGTCAAAGCATTATGTACAGTTATGTTTAACAAGTGTTCTAACATAAGCTTTATAATACTGATTATTGACTAATTAATTAATCAATAACAAAAAAAAAAAATGTAAGAAAAAACAATTTCATAATTATTAAAATATTTATTTATAAATAAAATTAATATAAGCTTAGGTAAAAACAAAAGAAATAATAGATCAAATGTTAAGATTCTTTTGTAGAAAACATTTATTAAAAATATAATGTAATATTCTATTATTAAACATATTATAAATACAAAAACTATGATTACAATAAAAAACTTAAATATTTAAAAAATTATTACCAAAATTACTTAAGAAGATCTGATAATACATGAAAGTTGACACAATAATATGTTTCTAACGCCATAGTAGTTTGATCCATTAATTTACTATTTTTGATTTCATTGTTGGAAATTTCTATACATAAACATACAATACAAATCACATAAAACATGATAAAAATAATTAATATGATTCATATTAACATAAAATTCCAATAGCAATTTGAACAAAAACATAAAAAATATTTAGGAATTTTTAGGCATTAAATAAATTAAAAACTCAACTAACTGAGAATAATTATTGATTTCATTAGATTTTAAATTATGGTTTTGCTATAATAGAATCAATTATTCAACACATTGGCATTAATTAATATTCAAATATTAAGATATTAGAAAGATAAAAACAAACACCATTATAATTACATATTGAAAAATAAGTTATTACTTAAGAAAATTCAGCTTACCTTTAAATGTATTAGTTATAAATATTATTAATTAATTAACTATATATTTGATTGTAAACAAATAATGTAATAGACCATATATATTAATACTATATCATATTACCCTTAAAATTGAGTAAAACAATCAGAAGAAACCTTAAAAAATATCTACTTTAATTGCATTAACAAACATGAAGAAAATTATTTTTTAAAAGGCATATCATATACATCACTAGGTATCGACTACCATTTTTATCCATAAATATTAAGAAATATATTTTTCATTTGTTAGTTTCAATTTAAAACTTGGAAAAATTATAATTTTTGTGTATTTATTAGTACTATACCTTGGTATATTTGTTTAGGAAGAATATTTTTAGTATCACGATGAAATATGCTAATAACACGCCGATTATTATTTTGTGATGTCAATTGTAAAGTCCAGCTATCATAAGTGAATGCTCTGAATTAACAAAAAGGAATAAATTATAATTAAACAACATTTTTATATAATTTAAATATATGTAAATTAAATAACCAAACATAATACTTTGGTATGTGATGTTCAATTTTATGTGTATTAATTGGAGACCGGAATATTTGAGGAGGTAAAGTTTTTACAGAAGTTACTGATTGTATTGGCGATTCATCTCCGAGGTAATAACTCAATGCTTTTGTTGTAACTGGCATTATACTCTGGGTAGATATATTTAAAACAGATTCAGTGATGGCAGTTAAATCTAAGACTGTGTGAACTCTATATAACCATATCATCCATGAATTCAATGTTGTCCACCAATCAGAATAATCAATATTACAGAATCTAAAAACAAAAAGCTTATTGAAATAAATAATATTACCTATATTATATATTTATTTAAATGATTATCAAATATTCATATACAGAACTTATTGTTATATTCCAATTTTAAATTGTCAGCCAAAGCTATTTTGGAAACTGTAAATGCTTGAATATAATCATTTTTCAATTTTTCGATACCAATTTCAACTAATAGCTGAACAGGATCATATAACTTTTCTGGATTAGACGCTGTATTTCCTGGTAAAGATTTTAATATTTGCGCTAACCTTGAACCATTTGATGATTTAATCTAAATGTAATAATATATTAAAATTGAATAAATAGTTTATAATATTAGTATATTTAATGCAATACATACTAATGGTTTAAATGTTTCCTTTCTAACAGCTTTATACAAATGTTCAAAACATCCAATTAGATCTTGATATGATTTGCATTCTGTAGATTTAAATTCAATTTAAATTTAATTTAAAAATAAAAGTAAATTCTTTTATTACAAACCCAATAAATATATCCAAAGTTTATCAGTAAATTCCTGTTGAATACATTCAGAAGCAATAACATCTCTGACGCATTGACAAAATAATTTTTGTTCATTATCTTCTTGCTCTCCAAATTTACCGCGTTTGTATAATGTAGAAGATGCACTTTGCAACATACTTGGAAACATTTCAATAATTTTCCCATTAGCATTACCTCTTATATCACCCTATTAAATGACACATAAACAAGTTTTTAAATGTAATTTAATCATCATACAAGTGCTTACTTGAAATTTAGGAAACACAATATTTTGTCTGTTAGTTAAGCATTCATCTTTCAGATATTTTAATTGATCAATTAAATCCTCTAAAAACAATAATTGATGCCATAATGAATGTAATGGACTAGTTTCATGACCTAATGTACAATTAATATCCTGAAAAAAAAATTTTTGTGAGATTATTAACGCAATTTGTGATATATTTTATAAATCTATGTTTTCCTTAATGTACGAGCGTAGAATTTCAATGAATACAAGGTTAAATAAAACACTAATGAGTTATTTATATAAATTAAATAATATTTTTGTTTTTTTATAGAAACTTTAATCAATTTATTAATCATAAACTCACAATAAATGATTCCGTTGATATCCGATGAGCAAAAAGAGACGGGCTATGCCATGTAAGATTAAGTAAAACCATTCCTGGATTATTTTCAATAAATGTTAATTCTTCTGCATTAGTAGCTGTATTCAAATGTATTACTGCAGACACTTTAGACTCCAACTAAATTTAACGTGAATAATTTAAATTAAATTAAATATTTATAATGTATATATATAAAGTGTGATTACGCTAATTGGTACCATTAATTATTTCAGCTGGATGTCCTTGTACTAAAATCGAATTTTTAGGAGATGGTATAGAGTACCAAAATACACATTTTTTTTATGAATTTCAAATTTTTAACTCGGTGCACATGTGCAACACAACTTGTATTTTTTTAAATGGAGACACCTATTTTAACTTTAGATTTGGATTTTCCTATTTTTTCAAAGCAACTTTTTGCAAAAACTATTTTTGAATCTTGAAAATAAGCTGAACTATAGTGAGTTAAAGTTTTAATTTTAATGAATGAACTTTTAATGATTTAATTGGATTGAAATGTACGCAATGACACACAGAAAGGGTTAAAAATTTGAATTTTTGTAAGTACTCTCTATCATCTCCCGAAAATCTACTTTCAATCAAAGACATTCAGCTGAGCTATTTAATGGTACCTATTAGCGTGATCACGCTGTAATATAACAAAATAAAATTTTAATTATTTATAATATTTATTTACTATCATAGATGACACTTGAGGAAATTTCTTATGAGTTTCTATCATACTTTGTACAGATAGTGCATCATGTTCCACATCATTACGACCTTTATACTCGCCCCAATAACGGGAATGCCATCCTTTACATACATCACCGCCCAATAAAATTGTATTATTTTTCAATCCATCACATAATATGAATATTGGTATATTAAGCAACTGATTATCCTTTAGTTTTAAATACACAAGTTGCCTAAAAACAAAAATTTAAAATTAAATAATGCTTGTAAATATTAAATATTCCTTTTTTTTTCATACTAATTTTGACAAAATACAATTTTCTGTAATCATAATATTATAAAATAATAGCATAAATAATTTATTTTACTTAAAAAATAATTCTTGGAAAAACTTAATTTGCAAATTACATAATTGTGAACTTAATTTTTAATGGTTCAAGTTTAGTAACAATTATTTTAATAGCTTGCAAAATTGATAAATGTATACGTTAAAAATGAAATCTTGATCAAATAAATGTATAATCATACAAACATACTATCATCTCAAGCACTAAAGAGGTAAAACCACAATAATGAAACTGGATATATTTCTATTACCAGTATTAAACAAGAGAAATGCATTCCTTTCTTTACTCACAACCTTAAATCTACACTGTACACCTTTAATTTTGTCCGCATACACAAAACTAAAATTTATGACAATTTAACAGTAGGTAATTGTTCAATACTAAAATATTATTTCTAAACAATGTAAATAAAATGTAAAAAATTAATTTTAAGTTTATTATTTTACCTTGCTTGAAGCAAATTTAAGGGGTGATGGCTGTCTATAGGTTTGTTTATTTGTACTTGAATTATTTGAGTTTTCACAGGACTAAAAGGGCATTCTAATGGATTTCCAGTTAATTCTAAAAAGCAAAAACAAATAATATTAATAAATTAGATTATAAATTAAATATTACAACAAAAATATGATTTAAATCTAGGCACCTAATTCATCATCATCGTCTTCATCATCCAAACTCAATGAACTCATAGTGTTCACAACTTTTTGGGATGGTTTTTTCTAAAAATCAACATTTCTTATTAATTAATTTAAATTATGTATTTACAACATTGAAGTATACTTACGTATATATAACCAACTAGGGGGTTATTGTCACTATTGAAACAGAATGGTTGAACATATGAGATGGTACTAGGATCACATTGTTTCAAAACAAATTCAGGATGTAAATTTACTTTTTCATGGCAACTTTTAAGAAAACTATTAAGATCCATTTAGAAAATAATATGTACCTATAGGTATCAACAAATAATAAACAATAGATGAAGTAAATGAATACATGATGGTACAATAAAATTATTTTACTTAAACTTATAAAATATTATTCATGAAAATTATACTACTTTCAGTAGAATATGTAAAAATGCCATAAAAATAATTAATGAATATGCAAGATATTTATATAGTAAATTTAAAATAAATTAAATAAATGTTACTAATTTTAAAATATGTTATATAATATTCAAATCCCAAAGGAGGAATTACCACTAAAAAATCAAACATGTAGATTTTAGAAACTATAATAGTATTTTGGGAATATTAAAAACAAACGTAAGTTAACTTACTTGAGCGACGTGTTTTTATTCTATAAAAATTAAAGACCAAATTTCCCTATCCTTCGAAAAAATTGTTCAAATCTTACTGAACCCTATTACCACAGTCTACAGATTATAATATCTCAGTACTTCTGTTAAAATTATTAATTTATTATTATTAGTTATTTTGTATTTACTATTTTCCAAATACGATATAACATAGATGTAACGATAAAAATGTATTATAGTAGCATATTTGCATAACATAAACGTAGTATTATTCTATTCGGTATATTCGACATTACTGAATCGAGATAATAATAACTACAATAAAAGTGTTGTGTATTCGACAAAAATTGGCGGGCAACTTTTACCACAAATTGTAGGTTAACTAATGATAAAAACCGGGATTTTATAATATTATCACAATATATTATCACAGAACAACTTTAGTGTTATTACTTATTATGTTCATTACATGAACTACTGAGAAATATAATTATATAGCATAGTTACGACTTTATAAAGGAAACTTTATGAGCATTTTTGTCAAAACAGTGTAGTGTACTACCAAGTTACGACACAATTTCAGACGTTTTTGGTCTCTAGTTTTCGCTAGTTTTTATTTATAATTTATAATCCAACGTGTGATAAGTTTGCCAGTACCCAATAGGACGGATAGGTATTAGTTATTTTGCATTTAGCCATTACTTATTAGGTATTTAGTATTAACTATTTAATATTTAGGTAGTTGAGTAGTTTTGTAAGATCAATGTTCAAAACTTCTAAGATATAGCATAAAACTGTAAAACTTCGTCCACTGAAAACTATTAAAAGTAATGTTAAGTAAAAATAAAATAACTTTACATTGAAAGGTAACAAGTGCTAAGCAGTTTACATCGGAGTACAAATTTGTTTAAACCTATCCAATAATTCAATCTCTGGTTGAAGTATGGCTGCTAGCCATTTTGACGAAAAAAGTGGTATTGTACCTTGTAATACAGAATGGGGTAGATGGTGGCAAACCTTGGAAGAATTACATATTGAAGTGAAATTTGCTGTTAGCACTCGGTCGAAAGATGTCAAAGTCAATGTCACTAATTCAAGTATTACTTGCCAAATTTTAGGGAAAACTTTATTTTCCGTAAGCTTGTTTAACTTATGTTTCTACCTATACTACTTAAGTCCAGAATAGATTATATCTGTTCTTATATTATAGTATTGCTGATTTAAAAATTTATGTTTGTGTACTATAGGGAAATTTATTTCGAAAAGTACATGCAGACGAAACTGTTTGGACATTAGAGGATAGTGGCACTCTGTTAAACATTGTGTTATCTAAAGCAGACTTTATTAAAAAAGAGATTGTTTGGGAAGCTTTAATGGAAGATGGATCATATAAAGCAGATCCTATAACTTATCATGAAATGAGAAAAAAAATGGATCTTGAAAAGTTCCAAATTGAGGTATTTATGTAAAAAAAAATTTATTTATAAAAGAAATATGTATACTTACTATAGTTAATTAAAAAGAAGGACTACTTGTCAAAAAACAACTTCTTAAATCAATTGAATTGATTGAGTTGCAATATTATCATATTGATTACTATTATATTTTATATGAACTTTTAAGTGTGTATATTATATAATATACATGACATTTGTGTTTAGTTTCTATTCATTTTAGTTATATTTAGTCAATTATTAAATGTATATTATTGTATCATGAAAGAAAATCTAAATTTAGCATTATTTTTTTCAGATTCTATAATTCATAAATTTGAATATTCTTTTTAGTTATTGAAACAATAGGTAATAATTGGTAATTAGTATTTATAATTTATTGAATTTAATGTGTTTATTCATTTGATATACCTTTCACAAATTATACATTTAACTAATTTTTAAATGCTTGAAATAAGTTATAATTTTATGAAATTTAATAACATTTAATATTTAACATAGCTAAATTTAGTATTTGATTTCAAAATTGAACTAACAATACATTATTTTAAGTATATTTTTTTTAATGTTTAATAGCATAATAGCTAAATGTGTTTCTAAAAACAAATAATTTGGAAAAAGTAAAATGTGTAATTATTATGATCATTATAATATTCACCTATAATACTAAGCTGAATTTTTCTAACACATTTTTTTTTATTAACATAATTGCTATAACTGATTTTAACTTAAATCTTTATTGATGCTGAATTAAACAAAACTATTTAAACTAGAATGACAAGAAACTGAAGAAAGTTCTGCCCAAAACCGTTTCGTATAATCCTAGACGCAGATTTTATTATATCAATATTATGATAATTTGAAATAATTCAACTAATTTATTGATTTATTAAATTATGTTTTAGTATCCTGGAATGGACTTCAGCAAAGCACAACTTCAGAAAAATTATGACACCATACCAGGCCTCAACACTCAATAATGTTGTTCATTACATATTAATGTACTACCTACTAATAATATAGTCTTGTACCTAGACTTTTTTCTTAATGTGCTAAGGTTTAAATTTAACTTGAAGTTGTATTTTCCTTTTGTTAGGATCAATTTCAAATCACTATTTCATCTTAACCTGTTTTTTTTTCTATGTTTTACCGTGTACAATATTGTTTAAATTTGTTCCTTAAATAATTCTATTGTAGTACATTATTTATAATTTTTAATATTTCAATCCCTGTACTTTAATCTATCGAGTATTAATTATTCACATAAATTGTAACCCAGTAAATTTCACATAATCAAACAATGATTAAAAACACATAGTAGGTATCTACTTAATTTGCATACATACTTGTACAAATATTAAAAATCTATATATGAATAAAATTATATCCAAGACTTAAATATATATATATATATATGGATGATCTTTTAACAATTTCATATTAATAAATTAAATAAATATCATCAAGGGATAAATATTTGTTTTATAATCGTATCAGTAAGTTATTGCTAATTTCAAGTTTGCATATAACAATTTAATATTTTTCTGTATTACATTTTACCAACAATATTCCATCAGTAAAACTGAGTAAAAACTGTCTACATCCAAAATGCTCTCAGTTGATAGATTGATAGATAGATTTATTTTGGTGTGATTAATATTAAAATGTTCAGTGATTTATATTTTTATGGTATTCATTAATCGTATCATAAAGTATATTTAAAACTTGATAATAACCGTGGCTAATGGCTTTGAAGTATGAATCTTGAAATTTTTAATTTTTTACAACTATGAACTTAATAATTTAATATCTTAAACGTAGATAAATAATATTATTTAATATCTTTCATTCATTTACAACCATGGTCGTTTATTGACAATATATGCAACTCTTTAAGTAAAATAATACACATAATAATGTAAAGTGTGTGAAATGGTAAGTGGACTTGCAATGCATGCTGACCAAGAAGTATATTATGTAAGAATATATTTTGTAGCCATTTTTAAGTTTTTGTTCTTATTTACCACTTGATTTTGAATGTTTTGATAGTGACATGTACAATCTCTCTAACATAGTTATGATATGCAAGAAAATTTCATGACTTTTATTTTAAATTAATTGCCCATTAAAATTGGAAGCAATAGGCCACCAAAAAATTAGTCTCGGCCCGCGGTCACCATGTTTGACATGACTTGGTTAGGGTAATTAATAATTATGGAAGCAAACGTTTTTCTTAGCTCTTAATGATTATTTTAAAATTTTGATTTTCACTATGGCCTAAAATGGAGTTTATAAAATGAATTAATTTTTAAAGCAATAATTCAATCTAATATGTGAAATGGTAATTAATTAGTTGTAGCTTGTAATATGACGTGCAATCAGTGTCCGGGTTATCGCATACTTATGTTCAAATTCATTTTGTCTTGTTAGTTGTTTTTTACTTTGACAATAATAGTAATTCACAATAATTGTTAGGTAATCTCAAATGTGAAATTGAAATCTTTAGGTTTTCTTATCAATATTGTTTTTAATTTATCAGTAAATCGGTATCACCGCTGATATGGAAACTAAGTTTTCAAATTTTCAAAATTAGATATAAAACCAAAGTGTATGTTAAAATACAACTTTTATACAATTATTAAGAATATAATTGTATGTAGTAATATGTAAGTAGTAAGTACGTCGTACCTACATGATAAATGTTTATATTCATTTCGTTAAACTAAATAAATTATTAGGTATCGAATGAATAAATTAGTATGTATAACCAGGTATTTAATTTAAAAAATTTTAGTCGTATTACATATATTCATTATTTGAGTATTCGACCTTATTCAGATACTACAGTGAGAGTACGATTTGCCCCAAGTCCTACTGGTAAGTGTTATACTATTTTTCTTTAAATTGATTAATTAAACATCGGCATTCAAAATTTAATTTTTAATATTTTTTTCTGTTCTCTTAGGACAATTACATTTGGGTGGATTCCGTACTGCACTGTATAATTATTTATTTGCTAAATCAAAAAATGGCAAATATATTCTAAGAATCGAAGATACTGATCGTTCAAGAGTAGTCATTGGAGCAATAGAACAACTACAAGAAGATTTAAAGTGGCTTGGAATTGAATTTGATGAAGGACCTAGTAACAATGGTCCATATGGACCTTACATTCAGTCTGAACGTTTGGAAAATTACCAGTATTAATAATAAAAATATTTGCTAGGTATTTATGTGTTTCATACTTTAAAATAATTTTTAGGAAAAGAGCACATCAGTTATTAAGTAGTGGACATGCCTATAAATGTTATTGTACTGAGAAAAGATTAGAACTTATAAGAAGGGATGCATTACGGACCAGAACTATTCCTCGCTATGATAATAAATGCAGAAGTTTAGACGAAGAAGAGTTAAAACTGAATGAAGGGAAAAAATACTGTATCAGATTCAAGGTGTATTTTTTACTCATCAATTTTTTTAAAATTATTAATGGTTTCCTAATGCATAAAAAAAGAATATCTATGTTTAATTTGTTTAGTTGAACCAAAGTGATGGGAATTTTAAAGATCTAGTATATGGTAATGTAGCTAGAAATGTGGCAGCTGTCGAAGGAGATCCAATAATACTAAAATCTGATGGTTTTCCAACTTATCATTTAGCTAATGTTCTTGATGATCATGATATGAAAATTACACATGTTTTAAGAGGTGTTGAATGGCAACCATCAACATCTAAACACATTTTACTTTACAAGTTAGTAATTTGAAAATAATTATTTTTAGTATTTATTAATAATTATTGTAATGTGTTCCAGAGCATTTGGTTGGAATCCACCTACTTTTGGGCACTTACCATTGTTAACCAATGTAGATGGAACAAAACTTTCTAAGCGTCAAAATGATATTACCATCAGTTCATATCGCCAAAAAGGCATTTATCCTGAAGCACTCTTAAATTTTGTTATAAGTTGTGGGGGAGGATTTAAAGATAACACAGTACAAAATATTTACATTAAACCTCTTTCAGAACTTGTTTCTAAAGTATGTATCGAATGTACCTAATTTTAAAATAAAAAAGTAAAATTTTTATTATCTTCTTATACATTCATATTTAGTTTGACGTAAGTTTAATAAACCCTAATTCATGTCAAGTGCCCCTGGATAAACTTGGAAATTTTAATCAAGCTCAATTGAAAATTGAATTGACTACAGATTTTGGAAGAAAAAGAGCAGTTGAAAATTTGAAAAATATTATTCTCCATACATTTTCCACAGAGTAAGGTTTTATTGATTTTTACTGTTTATAGGTTTTTGTGTGTAACTTTTTCTAAAAATTACATGAAAAGCAGCATACTCATTCAATATGCTATCTACCTTATGCCATAATTGTATGTTTGTTTAATACACTACCACCAATTGTTTGGTTTTTAATTTTAGCATATTGTACATATTAGGTATTAAATTGCATACCCACATATCTTAATTTTAAATGATATGTTGATACCAATAACTCATAGTGGTAGTTGAAACGTCCATATTAATAATTAATAACATATTTATTATATTAATACAAAAACACCACATTTTATTAATAGACTCATAAACATTGACTATTTCATTTTTGTATTTAGTTGAAGTCTATTCTTAATTTCAAAATGATTAAGTATAGGTGTTTGAGTGTCATCAAATTTGATAGAAGCCTAATTATAAAAATGATTTAAAATAATGATGCATGTACAGTAGACAGCAAACTAAACCACCAAATGAGCGGTAAATTGTAGATAGTATATTATTATTGAACAAGTACCTACATTTTTTTATACTCAATTAACAATAAAAATATAACCTAACATTATAGTCAACAAATCCTTTTATAATATATAAGAGCTACAAAATACTCTGCTGTTATTTAGATTACATTATTAGTTAATTCATTATCAGAATCTACCAAAATATTGTGTTTAATATTGTATTTGCTAAAAATAGACATTATTTAACATTTTGATTAACAATTATGATAGCTCATAATTAAATTTAAAATGTTTGTATTTTATTTGTAAGTATAAATTATTAACAACAACTGTAATTCTAATTAATATAATATTATAATACCTGTTTTAGCGATTCAATTGATTTAGATTTATCCGAAGACCATTTAAACAAAATACTTAAATGGAGTGTTAATAGAATAGCAAACATTGATGAACTTACTCATGACAATTATAAGTTTATTTGGATAAAACCATCTGAGTCAGCTCTAAAGTCTATGGATTATGATAAAGGTAATTAACATATAAAAAAATGTATACAAAATCATAACAATTATTATTTTATTTAAAAACAATACACAATTAATTACGATTTGTTCTTACAGATATAGTAATTAAGTTAAAAAATCATTTAGTAAACATTGATAACTTCACTACTGATAATTTGGGACCAGTATTAAAAGAATATTCTAAATCAAATAATATAATTTACAGTCACTTAATGAAAATGCTACGTAATATCATCAGTGGACTAAAGGTAGTAAAATTACAATGAAATTATTTTATTTTCAACTCTTTTATTATTTATATTTGTTTCTTCAGCAAGGTCCAGGTGTTAGTGAAATGATGGAAATACTTGGCAAAGAAGATGTGATTGCCCGATTAAACAAAGCCTGTTTATAAAGTTGATCGGTATCTATTATCATTGTTGAGATATTTTTTTTAACAATTATGTACTAGCAATAAAAAGTTGAAACCAATTATGAATCATTTTTGCCCTTATCAGTTGGTTCCTATAAATAAATAAAAATAAGTTATCGGTAAATATAGAATATAAACATACAAAGATTTATAACATAAAATATATGACACAGTTAAAATTAGAACCATACTAATTGAAAATTAGATATTATAAACTTATTCTTATTTACAAAAGTGCTCATTGAAAGGAATAAACACTGAAACTTATGATTTAAATAATAAGTTCTCTGGTATAAGTTATCTTTTTGACATCTTATGTCTTTGCTTTGGCCACACAGAAACGAAAACCGTCACGGAAAAGCAGCGTCCTGTAACGCCCTGGTTACCAGGAAACATTGAATCATTTATATGTTTTTGGCTGTATATGATTCAAATTCAATGGGAGAGTAGTTGTGGGTGGAGGAGAAAGTGGAAGATGAGTGACCTAAATGTGTGTGTTACCTACCCAGATAACCAGGGGCAACCGTAACTAGGTCTTAGTATAAATAGGCGATTTATTGTCTAACAATGTTCTGACAATGTCGTCGGCTGCTAAATGTCTGAAAGCCTACCGAGAATGGTAACTCTTTTACAAGGAACATCAATTATTTCAACAGTTTTGCTGAAACAGAGACAGTTTCGGTAGGCGTTGGCGCAAGAATACAGACGGGGACGGTATGTACCGCGCGCTGAGACAGTTCATTCAGAATTGTGTCCAATAAAAAATTGTATAACAATAGCAGTTGTGTCTTTATTTTTTATCAATTACCCCATACACCTAATTATACATCAATTATATATGATAGCAAGGTCAGCAAAGACATAAAATGTGGTACTTCATAGTAGACTCGTATGCAATATGATTCCCACCGTTCGTGTTTCATTCTTAACTAATGGCTCCTTCGTTTGTGTAGATATAACAGTGTAATTTGTAGGTTTTTATAAGCGTTTAAACAATGAATATTATTATATTTTTTTCTAATCTTAATTTTCATTTATTATAATATATGATATAGTTTAAACTTACATTTTTTTCATTAAAAACCAATTTTTTTAAAGATTCCAATAGTCCTTTAGCAGAGTCTGAAATTGAAAACAATAATTCTTTCAAATCAGGTTTACTTTCTCCAGATTTGTTAGGTTCTTGATCGCTCTTTGGTGTTGGCAATGGTGGTAATTCAATACCAGTTAATTCTTTGGTTACTAAAATATAATAAAGTTTAGCATATAAGAATTTTTTAGATTGTATAATTTAATTTAGTACATTTTATATTAAGAATAACTATATACTAACCATTATTTATGAAATGATAGGAAACAATAGAATATTTTTTAATGACTTTAGTTGCCTCTTCTGATTCTTTTGGATAACCAACATAAAATACAGCTGATGCTCCAGTAGAAGCATACAAAAGTTTTTTAAACTTTCCCTTTCTAGCTGCTACTAGTAAACCAACAAGACCTCCTCCCGCTACAAATCCAGCACGAACAGTAGAATTGTTTTCCTCCCTCAATTTATCCACAAATGCTTAAAAGTAAAATTAAATTCATTAGAACATAATCAAAACCATATAATCGAAACCAAAAAATTTTATTGATAAAATGGACCATATATAAATATCAACATATATTGTATTCTGTCAAAAACTAAAACTACATATCCTAAAAATATAAATCTTAATTCCAATACACTTTTTTAGGCACACACTTTTTAGGAATCTAAAAACAACAAAAATAATATATCTGCAGTTGAAATATTGCAATCAAAATTCATTTTAGGTTTCACATTAATTATAAAGTCACTTATAACTCTTTACCACCGTCCTAAACAAAATCAACTCTTCAAAAGATTACACTATTGACACCAGTGATAACTTAATATTAATATTACAATAATCTATACCAGAGGTTGGAAATAGGCGGCCAGCCCACACTAGGGAAATAACTGGACTACCAAAAATATTTTGTTAGTCTTCTGCTCATTATAAATATGGAATATAGATAGATAGAATTTTTATGATGTATTTGGAAATTACGATAGCGTTCATCATTTATAATTTATCTTAAAAAGTGTTTTTAATACAAAAATAAATACATTAATGATAAAATTATGTTTAAGATTTTTCTGACCCTTGAAATATTTTTTAAAATTATCTGGACTGCCAGAGAAATTAATTGCCAACCCCTGATCTATAACTTTATTACATTATTATATATAAATATTCTAACTTTGTTTTTCTCATTAGATCAGTTTGTTATTATTATTAGAAATATCATTCTTGTGCAATAGATTGTGGGGGAATACCAATGTAGCTACAAAAAAGGAAAGTCAACTATTGATCATATACACACCATTAGACAACTAGTAGAAAAACACTATGAATATAATAGCCAATAGGCATCTCCATTTGGTATTCATAGACTTCAAACAAGCATATGACTCCATTAATAGATAAGAGTCTGAGATATCTTGGTATTCCTCAAAAGTACATAGACCTAATAAGGATGTGCAATAGTAAAACAATGTTAAAAATAAAATATCAACAAGAATTATTGGAAGTGTTCGAAGTGAAATCTGGCCTTCGCCAAGGAGATGCATTATCTCCAATGTTTTTCAACATTGCCCTCGAATTGGTAGTGAGAATAGCTAACGAAAAAAGGAAATTGGAAGTAGGTGAAATAGAAGTCATCCTTGCTTATGTGGATGATGTGGTTGTTTTGGGCAATATCAGAGAGGAAGTGGCACTGACAACAATAAAGTTTTTGGAAGCAGTTAAGACACTGGAGTTAAAAGTTAATCAAGGAAGAACAAAATATATGAGCATATCTCGGAACGGTAATGATGACTCGAACCTACAAGTAGGGTCATATATATTTGAAAAAATAACATCTTACAAGTATTTAGGGGTAAACATAAACAACAGAAATAATACACATGAAGAAATAAAAGAATGAGTAGCTTGTGCGAAAAAATGTTATTATAGTTTATTAAAATTATTCAAATCAAAGTTATTATCGAGGGAATCAAAGATAACTCTATACACAAGCTACCTGAGACCAGTACTGATGTATGGATGTGAGACGTGGGCTACCATAAAAGATGATTACTCCAAATTAAGTACAACTGAAAGAAAAATTCTCCGAAAAATATTTAGCCCAGTTTATAACATTGAAACAGAAACCTACAAAGAAGACATAATAAGGACCTACAAAATCTGTACGAAAAGCCAAATATTTTATCTTATTGCAGAAGAAAGAGAATTGAGTGGACTGGACATGTATGGAGAGCGGAAGGAAAAATTATAAAATGTGTTACAGATGGAAATGTTGTAGGAAAAAGGCCTATAGGAAGACCCAGGACGAAATGGAATGATGTTGTGGCAAAAGATATAAAAACGATCCATGAAAACATATGAATAGAGGAGGCAAATGACAGAATTCAATGGAATGATCTATTGGTGACAGCGATGGACCTACAAGGTCCGCTCAGCTGTTAAGAAGAAGAATGTCATTCTTGTAGTATTATCTTTAAATAATGTTTGATCATATTTCAATTAAATTATAATTCATAATGTCTAATTGGCAAAGGCTCATTGAAATTAATTATATACGAACACAATACATTTCAAGTACTTATTAATATTATATTAAAATATTAATATACATTGCTTTTTGAAAGTTGGTTGAAATAATTTTTCAAAATGTTAGGACATTTGCAGTTTGTATGTATTACCATCAACAACCTTTTATTTATAAATTATCAAAGGTATTAAAGGTCTCTAATTATCATAGTAGAAGGTATAAATTGTAATTTGTTATACCTGAATACCTGAATCAGAGTTAATATTGCACATAATTTAAGTATTTTGTTTCAATGCTTAAATGTTGTATAATTTTTAATTTATGCCAAATATTTTGGCAAACAAATATGGATCAAAATAAGTATATTGTGAAACCAATGATTGCCAAACTTGCTTAATATATATATATATTTGTATAAAAATATTTAACTGTGTTCACATAAATTTAAAATAAATTTTCTTAAAAATGTTAAAAGGCACAATTACAACATATAAATACTGCTACTTTGTATGACATTAGCAAATATGCCTCATCATAAACCTGAGTATGTAATACTAATAACTAATTATAAAATTTCAGGAATAAATAAATAAATAATTTTTCTCCTCTGTAAATTAAATAATATTAACGTAAGAGTATAGGAAGTAAATTATATAGTTACATTCTGAGTGGCTGATCCCAGTCTGAACAAAAGTGTACACTCTATCTTTGACTTCAACCCAACGTTGATTAAGACTAATAATTTCATCCCGTACTTTTTGAATTGAACCTAGTGCTACGGTGGGTTCCCAATCATTTTCTTTCTCGCTGTTATAAAAAAATATTATTTTAAAATAGAAACAGATATTGTCATTATCAATATTTCTTCATGGATACTTTATTTAATAAACTTACATTTTCTTGTCTTTAACTTCTTCAGGATATATTGACAAATCCTTAGGTTTGACTAGTTTTGGTTCTTGATCTTCCTTAGCCAAAACAACTGGCATTACTGCATAAGAAGAAGCAGTAAATAAAAAGCCATTGGCAACTGTCTAAAATTAAAAATGGATAAAATTATATTATTAAAATCTAGAAACTAGATCGCATATGGTTGATATTTATTATTTAGTATGAAACTTACTTGATTCGTAACAATTCTTTTAAACTTCATTTTCACCGAAATTGTCAATCCAACTGGTAAAAATTAGGTAGGCGAGTAGGTTTGTACGCTACTTGTCAGAAAAGATGATATTATAATTTTCTTTCGGATGACTTTTGATAAGAATTGTCGCTGTAGTATATTTTGTGATCGTACGCATAGGGCCATAGATAATTAAATGATAGTACCTATCAAAAAAAATGTACTTTAAAAAAAGTATTTTATTTTAGTGTATCATCTTATTCCGTTGAGTTATCGATGTACATCACGCCATCACGATTTAAGATTAACAAATGTAATTTGAAATATTTCCATTCACGAATTATCATTTAATTTATCCATGATGGTGCGATGTACATAAATATTTAAACCATGACGGCGTGATGTGTATTCTAAAATATTATCATTTATCAATATATTTTGCCATCCGACATTGCGACGTCCTATTCAGAAAGTCACACGTCAAATGTATCGGTATCCGAGTGTCTCAAAAAAAAAAAAAAACTCATCTGTAATATTGATCTTTCTTATGAAATCCTCTGATATTAAAGTTTTTTGAAGTCTGAAGCTGAAGTTTTATGGATATAGGACTAATTTTTTTATTTATTTTTTTTTTTTTGTATATAGGTATTTAGGGTCTTTCACAATGAGTCGACCAATACAATTACTTTTGTTCAATTCATTATTTTTCACTTATTTTTCGATAAATAATGTTGTACTGCGCTACCTGCTCCCATATTAAAAATTTATATAACAATTTTTTTGTTTTTAAAACCCAAATTTCGTTTTACTGTTACTAAAAAAATATTCAAAACAGCCATTTTGTGACGTGGAATTTTAGAAAAATGTTGATGCTTAAAACTTATAAAGGTTTATCCGTTAATTTTCTACGATTTTTAAAGTTTGTGAAAATTTTAACAATATGATTGTGTATCACATAATATTTTACCTACTGGCTACTACATAATATTGTAGAATGTAGATCATCATTAATTTAGATAGAACTTAATGTAATCTTGACAGAACATACAATATTTGTACGATAATTTAAATAATTAAATTCAAATTTTCAAAAAGTTTAAAGCATCATAATAATTTAATGATCAAACTTCAATAAGATATTTAAGTACTAAAAATTTTATAAAAAATCTGTTTACAAAAAGGGTAAAATTAAATTTGAGTTCCAAAAGTTAAAAAATTATTTTAATACGATTTTGCTAAAACGCATTGTTAAAATATTTTTTAAAAAAATATATAAATAATTATAATGGATTGAACAAAAGTTATTGCATTTGTCGAATAATTTTGGAACATCTTGTAGATATGCTCAGGCGCGCACCCAGGATTTTTATTTGGGGAGGGGGGCTTAAACATTTTCCTATTTTTTTTACACACAAGTAAATAATTACCACAAATTATAAATGGTATTTTTTTTTACTATTATTATTACATGTTATATTATATGTTTAATCAATCATCATTGTAGTACTATATTTGTGAAAATATGCTATAATAATATATAATTTAGTGAAAAATATATATGTTTTTGGAAGGGCTTCGGTCTCAAAGCCCCTCTGGGTGCGCCACTGGATATGCTGCCTACATACATATCAATGTGTCGCAATATAAATCCTAAAAAAGTTGGAAGTAACCGTCTGACTATAAATCGTCAACATTAAATACCTATTCAAATTAAATAATAATCACATATTATTTAATCGTAGAAATAATTACTAACAGATTATAGGAAAAAAAATCACAAAATCCGTGGTAAACAGCTATTTTTTTTATAGTAATTAGTATTTAGAATAATATTTAGATTTATGGTAAAAGAAACTAAAAACGTCCAATGAAATTGGTAATCGAACAGCTGTTCTCAGAAATCATGGTGGCTTCACGATACTACTCGTGCCTTATCAATTATCAATACAAATTGCGGCATATAATCACATGAACTTGTTTCTCGTAAACTAAACCTTGTGATTTCATGTTCCACTGTAGTGTAAAGTTACTAAAATTATTCATATATACGAAATTTTTTCTCACTTGAATTAAATTCCAGTGCTCTCTAGCATAAAGTTTTGAATTAATATCATCCATTTATAACTTACTGTTGCGTACGTCTTTGTATGCATGTATACATATTACTACATAAAGTATAATTTGTCGTAAAAACAAAACACAAACAAAATACACTTATCCTAATAAAATCTGTAAGTTTTATACGCCTATTCAATGTAACCATTTCCATTTTTAATTTTAGAACTTATTATTTCCTATTTGACGTTCAAGTTAATGGAGTTTATTTGTTTTCATTCAAAAATATACCTTCGTTTTCTTATCAATTTTAACTGTTCATAAAAAGTTGTGTTACAAAATATAATTTTTCATCAAATTAATAAAAAAAATTAATGTAAAATGTATAAGTATATAGTTGCTATACTTTGAATTAATTCAGTTACATATAAAATTGGGATCTATTTTTATTATGTATTTTATTAAGTTTGTGACAAAAATATTAATTTTCTTTACTATTCTACATAAAATAGTACATACTTTTTAATATTTACTAAAACAAAAATTATTCTAATGGAAAAATTTGTTTCAGGTGATTATTTTAAAGTATTACATTATGATGAGATGGCCAAGAATACCAAGGCACATTATAATGTCTATTACGCGTATGCAGTCTTCAAGTATAGCTACTTCCAAAAAACTTCATTTAGATGAGTCAAAATTGTCTAATAATATTGTTGCTAAAGCTTTTGAATCTCTAAAAGAAATTGACAATGCTAAATCAAAAAACTCATCTATCTTTATTATTAATAATAGAATTGATAATGCTTCCACAGTCGAAGAATTATTATCGGTGTCTGATCTAGGGTCAATCAATAAACAACATGCACTTAAAGTAAATATAATTGTATCATATAAATTATATTTAATAAATATTAAATAATAAGAATGATTGTGACTACTTTAGGTTCTGCATAGTAGAATGTTTGATTGATTGCCAACAATATTGTTGTTTTTTATAATTTAATCTATGATGGTGTAATAGCAGTATTCTACAATTGTATCCTACATAACTTTATATTTTTTTATTTTGTTTTTTGTAAATTAAATTTATTTTTTGTCAGAACTTTTCTTTATATTTAATTTTTTTCTCTATTTAATTTATATATATATTTTTTTTTATGTAGGCTGTATCTATCTTAGCTGATTGGGCTTCTTCTGGTCGAGCTAAATTACATGAGTTTGAAGGTGATTCAAGATTTTTAAAATTATGTAAAATGTTAGGCCAGGACAGTTCAAAAGGTAAAAATAATTCGTTTAGTGATCTATCTACTGTTCTTGGAATCACAGGAGACGATGAAGCAGCCAAACTTATTTCTACAATTAGCTTGCCCCAAATGGTCAAAGTAAAAAAAATTTAAATTAAAACCAATTATTTTACAGATGTTTGTACAAACAAATAATGATAGAATATATATTAAAAGGTATTATCGACTCTTGGTGCTAAGAAAAAACGTTCAACAACTTTAATGAGATCATTAGCATTTAATATTGGAAGATGTTCTGAAAAGTTGGATATTAAACAATGTGCTGATGTATTGTATGCTTTAGCTGTGCTAAATTTTCCTGATGAAGTACTACTTGAAAAAGTTGGAGCAGATTTACGTAATACACTGTCTACAAATGAACGATCTTCAGTTATTGGATCTATATTAACTAGTCTAGGCATTTTACGTTATCGAGATATTGGTAATTTTTTGTTTTAAAATAACATTACATTATGCTTAACATTTTTAATTTATCTAAGCAAATTTGTGTTCATTTAATTTTATTTTTGTGTACTTCATTAAAATGTATATAAGTTGAAAATATAGAAATAGTAAATACTGCTATAGGCTAATACTATGTCTTAAAACAGTAGTAATAGTTGCATTTTTATATTTATTAATATTTATTTAATTATTTTTCATTAATTGTATCATACATACTACAATAATATATTTTCATGAACATTTTATATAATTGATATTATATGATTTGGTTTTTAGAGTTATTTTATTTGAGTTTTAGTTATCAATAAAATACAATAAACTAAATTTACTTTTAATAGAGTTACTGGATTCCCTATCAATTTGGGTGGAGAAACACATGGATGAATGTAAACCAAGCATATTAACATCATATTTATTAACATTGGCTTATGTTAATTACAAACCTTTGAATATGGATAATATAATTAAAGTAATTATGTTTATTTTATTTTTCTAATAATATACCACTTTTTTAATTACAAATTTTATTTGATTATTTAAGGTATTCAATGATGTAAAACAATTTAATGATATTGGTAATTTGAACACATGGCTTGATGTTGTTTGGAGTTTAGTAGTATTAGAAAAAGCAAATAATGACCATTTAGAATCAGTTTTATCATCTGACTTTGTTTCAAATCTTATGAAATTAAAAGGTAAGAAATTTAGTTTTATATTATATGAATATTATTTTTATGTTTTCAAAATTTTTCTTTTATTTTTCCCATTTATTTATGTAATATTTATACTATCAAATGTTGAAATATTTGAGAAAAAAAATATAAGATTGGTTGTTTTTTCATAGAATAGATGAAACAAAATATTAATTTATAATATACAAAACGGTTAAATGAACATAATAAAAATAATCAATATTCTTATCTTATAAAATGATATTTTTTTTTTTTAGGTAATATAGTTATATCAATAAAATTGCTTAATATAAATGGATATGCCAAGAACATATTACAGTACAAAGGTATGAGTGTTTATTATTTTTTGAATTTAAAATTGTCAAGTACTCATCCATCAATTTATTTGTGTGCAGGACCATTACTGGATTCCAATTCTGATATTTTTAAAGTTGAATTATTGAAATCAAAAGACAAACAAGTTTTAATGACTACAATGATGGATGTTTTATTAATGATGTTCCCATCAACAAATTTTGTAAGAACTGATGTAAATACGAATTTAGGATTTAAAATCGGTAAGGTTATATATTTTAATAAGTTTCTTAACAAATATTTTTTTAATCTGACAGAAAATATTTCAATCTGTTAAAGTATAATACAATAAGCATATTTAATAGGATTCATTTTTAAACTGAGGATGGTGTCCATTAAAACTTCTTCAGTACAGTTAAATTTTTAAAAGTTTTGGATATTATGCTTTGAAAACACGTCTTCTAAGGGATTTCCTCTTCAAATAAATGGATGGATTATAAGGAAGAATGATTTAAGTTTCTATATTAATGTCTAATGGTTATGTATTTTTGTGGCCATTTTTCAAAAGGTGGTCTGCTAAGACGGACATAATTTGGATTCTTCTTCTTTTTCTCTTGTTACTCATTACAAATGTTGCTTAATTAAACCAAGTCAAATATTTTATCGAACCAATAACAAACCTTACAAAAAAACCATCTTACGATTAAGTAAACCATGATTTTTGAGTGATCTTTGTTGATTTATGATAATGGAAAAAATACTTGAATTTAGTAATTAATTATCTTTAAATTAAAATAAATGTGAATATTATTTGTTCTTATAGATGCGGAATGTGTGATTGATTCAAAGTTAAATCCTATACCCCTTGATAGTTCAAAGGTCAAGAGTCCAGATACTTACTCAATAGCTTTTATGTTGACTGGATTCCATGATACATGTAGAGGTTGTCACAATGAACCCAATGGAATTATAGCACTCAATACTAGACTAGCAAAGTCTCTTGGCTACAAAGTATTATCCGTTCCGTACACAGAATTAGGATCCCGAGAAAATGTCAACAGTGTCAAGTATCTAAAAGAAAACCTTAAAAGTATCCTAAGTGAACCCTAGTATAAATAGTTCTGTATTTATCTGTTTTATTGTTTGTATCTTGAATAAATTAATGTTTAAATTCATCCATTGGTAATTTTATTTCTTTATTTTTCAAATTACTCAGAGACAGTCTCTTGACAGAAGGCACCGGGCCTTAGATAGATAAAACTGTCCCTCCCATTTGTACAATTTGACAGGAAATCACTATTAAGTGAATTTCTCTTGTACACTCTTGTGAATAAAATACAATTTGTGTTAAACTTACTGAAATACCTAACAGTTGTTTTAAAAAAGATTAAAACTTTTAATACATTAGTCAATGTGAAACTAGTAAAAAGGCACTAACTAAGTATAAGAAAATATAAACTATGTATGCCCAAATGTAATTTGTTGAGAATTTATGCATGTCTGAAACGTAAATATAATTTAATAGGTATTATTGTAAAAAAAAAAAAATATATTTCCTTTTGTATTCAGGACATTCGATATATATATATATATACAGTGGATTCCGCTTTATGTGGACACGTTTTCCTGTTTGCCCACATTAAGCGATTACCCATATAAATCGAAATTGGTTCAGAAACAAAAATTTGTGATATGAAAAAAAGTTTTTATTTTGCACATGTTTTTTGCATAATGTATAATTTTTTGGCCAATTTACATTTTTACATTGTAAACCATTCGGAGGAAGTAATTTGGTCCAAAATAGCGATATTTTCGTTGAGGGAGAGTTATTTTCGAAACATTTAATTGAAAAATCCTCGGGAGTCCAGTCCGTTGTGATTTCGGTGTTTTATAAAAATAAAATATTACCTATGTATCTCGGCTGTTGCTATATCACATTTTCGATACCGATAAATCAACAGACTGTAGGTAGTTTTTGTATAGTTACCGATAGTGACCGACTGCTTTTTAGTAGCGACCACGATTTAAGATATATAATATATCTTAACTCGTGGTAACGACCTGCGCCCAACAAACGATAAGCAACTACTAACAAGAGAAAATATTTTCTTTTCTTTTTGTTATAATAATATGGATACAATAATATTTTGTACACATAACATCAATTATAAATCACAAAGACAATATATTATAGGATTATTACTATTGGGAATATAAGATTAATATTGACGAAGAAACGGAAGAAAAGAAAGAAGGGACGTACAGTCACTGGAGCATAAATTGCAGTCCGAGTAAGTAACACAGGAGTATATATTATGCTTATGCATATACTAATCTATGTTAATACAATAATGTTTAAAAAGAATAAAAAGTAAAGACCTGGTCATTTTTACTATTCAATATTGAAGTAGTGCACTAATTGCACACCACCGACACTGGATTATGGCGGTAATGTTTTAATGAGGACCAAGTCACTGAGGGGCATATCAGGGGCGGATTGGCGAATTGTTTCGGCCCGGGAAATACGAATCGGACCCCGGGCCGGGTGTAAACTTTCCCTCTTCCCAAACAAAACGCCATAATTTTACTTAAATTTCAAAATTTGTTAAGTTTCAGTCCTAAATTAGTAAAATATAAAATACCTATAATTATAGACCATATAGTAATAACAGTTTTGGGTTAGTCAGATAAGGTTAACTATTAATCTGTTCTAACTTATACTTCAAGTTTAATCTTAGGTATTACATTTTTAAATATAAACAGAAAATATCCTTAAATAGTTTATAGTTGGCAACCAACAGACGTTCGATTTAAAATTTAATTTTATGTTCTAATCCTTTTACATAAATAGGTACCAAATACATTTTATTATTTTTCCCAACTGTTCATAACTTATTGCCTTGTCTTTACTGTTAAAAAACAATCGACAATATTATCCACAATAATCAATTTTTAGTTAGATATGTTAGTTAGATATTACATATGTTGATTTTGTGTTGACTTTATGATGACGGATGTAATACTTTATAAGTGGGTAATTCGCGTTTTGAGTCGCTATGATAACCAAAATAAAATTAAAATCGTAATCTAATTTTTGTAAGTTTTACTGTTTTTTTAAATTATTCGAAAAAGTATTGAGAAATTCAAAAGAATGACTTCCTTAATGCACCAACTTGACAAAATTTCTCATCAGAAAGTTACAACTATTTGTATACATCGGGGCAATATCATTCTGATCGAAATCATGTACTTAGACACTAGAAAAAAAAATATCATCGTACTAAGAATTTTTCAAAATTTAACACCTAAAGGCGTCAAAAAGGGCAAAAGTGGAAAAAATACCCCTAGCCAAAACCACAAATATGGGTATGAATTGTAGTCAGTATAGCTTAATTTAATGGGGTAGAGACCTTCAAAGAAAGGATTTTCCAAAATTAAACCTATTATAAAATTAAGAGGGAAGAAATGGTGTAAAAATCGAAACCATAATTTAGATGGATATTTTAGAAAGTGGTACAAATAGGGTTTTCTTGTATCATCTTTAATCTGTAGGTATATTAAAAATTCAAATACACTTTTTGTTACTTTCACTTCGTTTTAAAACGACAAAATAAATAAACTTGAAATTTAACATGATGGTTGCTCTAATATACGCTAAATGTGCAATAAGGAGGAATTTAAAATATATAAAAATGTGGGCTCCAACCAGGTCTATTTCTTGTAAAACTGTTGATATTAATATTATGCTCATTATTATATTACCTATATTTATAAAATATAAATAAGCAAAAATGTCTTTTTTTAAAAGGCACGAACCTCCATTGCACGGGGTCCCAATGAAAAGTTCAAGGCCTGAGGCATGGGCCGCCTTGCTTTAGTCACAGGATGGCCTTGGATAAATCAATGGTATTTTTCAGTTATCATACTTAACTCCGTCGTCCAGTAATAGTACGAATGTATCAATAAGTACTAAAATAATACCTTTAAAATTTATTTTTTAATAATTTATGCTTATTTTAGAAAAATATAACATTTTTTGTATAATTATATAATAAGTATAACGGCCATTATATGAACTGGTCCTTCAGAAATTCCCAATTTACTTTTATTGAATACAACTTTTAATTATATTCAAAGTTTGTATTTGTCACACGATGACTACAAGTAGCAAAGGTGCTTACCACAATTGGCGTTAACAGGTAACAAACATGTCAATTAATACAAATTATTTAAGTTCCCACAATTTTTTTTGAATATATAATATACATATTCTATATCTTAAAAACAAAGTCGATTTCAAGTATTAGAGAACATTTCATGTATTTTCATCTCCTGAAAACTATAATATGCAACACATTTAATATAAGATGTACGCCAATGGGCCACTGCAACCGAAAAACATATATTATGAAAATATGAATATTGTGTTGTTTATAAATATGTTTCACACAAGCATTTTATTGAGATGAAAATATTTATTTTACCAAATAAAAAAATGCATACAGTAAAATACAAATTGAATATATTACAATCATAATAAATAAAATATACTATATAATTGAATACATAATATATATATATAATTATATGAGTTTATGTTGGTATAAAAAAAATATGGTAAGAAACCAATTTTATCACTTTTTGAGCTAGGAGGGTTACAAATTATAATCAGTAAAAAAAAAAAATTTAATTTATCAAAGCCAATATATAATTTAGCATTCATAAATATCAAACCTAATTTAAACAGTTGTAGTATAGCATTTCAATACGCATAAAAAAGTCAAATTGTCACATTGAAGTATATTTTTACAAATTATCAAAATAGTATTTTTCAATACATTTTAAATAATATACTGAAATTTAAAAAAATAAAAATATATTATATTAATATATATATATATATATATATTCATGTAGAATGACCACATAAAAAAATAAAACATCAATAATAAAAGTAAAATAATTATTGCCTAGATTTTTGTTTATTACAACTTATTACTTAAATACTTAATACTGTAGGTAAACAATATGTATATTTTCTAAAGAAGTAATAACTACAGAATACCTTAAGAAAGTACATAATATACAGTTGTAGAAACAAAAAAATAATTATTAAAACTTAGAAATAAAACTTTCAAACTTAGGCAGGTACTTTAAAGACTAAATAATTCGGTAAATTCAAATATAATTAAGTAGTCATAATATACATACTCGTAGATAAAAAATAATTAACATTATATAGGATACAATTTATTTTGACTGAATCATTTATATCTCACAAGTATGGTGGAAAGTGAAATTGAGAGCTGAAATGGAAATATGCTGATGCAGAAGTCTATTTATGAAGATTACATTTATTTTCCTCGTTCGCCAATATCTAATGCCATAAACACATATTTGTAGAATAGTGTTGACACTACTGTTCCCGAAAATGGGCCAACCCAATAGATCTAAAAAAATTCAATATAATTCTTTAAATTAATTATACTTATATGTATGATAATTTAAGATTATGTAATATCTGTAGACATATATCTAATGAACAATATTGCAGTGTTTTACAATGTAAATTCAAATTAAATAGATTAAAATTTAACACCCATTAGCAAAATTATAGAATGTAACTTTAAAAACATTGTTTAACAAAAAAATAACAATGGTACAAAAAAATTTAAAAAGATATAGACAATATTTCAACAATTTTTTACAAACAATAAATAATATTATTTAAGAAAATTCTCCAATTTTAATTTGATAATAGGTGTTAAAGTTAAAAATATGAAGGTAAATGCAAACATTTTGATTTTTACTATATTGCCCATAAGACAGATGGAGACAGAATAACAGTACACAATTTAAGATAAAATTACTTACCCAATGCATTTCCCATGAATTGTTATAAATTGCTGGCGCTAATGACCTTGCTGGGTTTAAACTATTTCCAGTAAATGGACCCTAAAATAACATTAAAATATACATGCTTGATAATTAAAAATGGAAGTAAAAATATAAAAATGTATCTAATAATAATTAAATCCAAGTAGAAGATTTGGTACCAATGAATTTAATTACATATAAAGTAATTTAAATATTTAACACATTTTAACTTAATATATTTAATTTAATATGTTTGAATGTCATAAGTAATTACTTTTCAAAATATATAACATAGTACTTACAACTACAACTGATGTCACGAAGATGATAACTAAAAATTTCAAAGAACCACAATCTCCATTACCACTACGTGGATCCCAAACTGCACATACAAGAAGAATCAATACTCCAGTTGTCATACTTTCGATTGAAAGTGCTTGCCAAGGAGTCAATCCAGCAACTGGACTAGTAACACAAATCCCAGAATCTCCAGTATTCAGGATATTATAAGGCGAAACAACCTAAAAATAATAAACATAAATTACATTTAATATCATAAATTTAAACTCAATATACTCACCACTAAAATTCCATAACCAATCAAAGCTCCCGAGAACTCTGCTACAATATAAACAAAAGCTGTTATAATTGGTAGTTTACCCAATATTAAGGCACACAATGTAACACAAGGATTTATGTGACAGTTACTGATGTGACCAATGATCTAGAGGCAAATTAATTTCAAGTCAGATAATATATATTATATAATATATACCTATATATATATATATATGTATTATTAAATACATCATACTTACAGCAATAGTGACACACACAATGCCTGCAAATGAAATAGCTCCACTGTAAGGACCAAGTTCACTCCCAGATCTTGGAACTAATCCCATACAACCAAATAGCATTAAGATTGCAGTCCCAATAAGTTCAGCTAAAAATATTGATACAAGTTTTTGCCATGGAGGCCGTTCAAAAAGTTGACTCGGTTCATTTGTACCTGAAAGATGATAAATATGATAATTATCTTGTTCAAAATTGTACAGAACATTATGTACTTATTTCTATTAATGGTACATTGTCATCAATTATACCATCCATTTCACCATAAAATTTAAACCGAAGTTTCAATCATTTAACCTAAATTATGTAGATACAACCATTGATTTAAGAATATATTCTATGACCATAATCTGAAATCAATGGTACAACCATGAACTAATGCCAAATACCAAAAAGAAATTGTCGTTTAGTTAATAGCATTGGCTATAAATATTTACTATAATAGGTACTTAAAAAATTCAAATTATATACAATAATTAACGAGCTATGAAACTAATCATTTTAAATAGTACAATTTTGAACATATTTATAATGATTAAGAAATGTCAAGTTGTCGATGGTGATAGACGTTATCAAAGAACTTTATCAGGTTTAATTTCGATGATATTCTATAATATTAAAATTACGTGATATGAAACGTAACCCATGATATACACTATACAGCAATACAGCCGTTCCCAGTTCCCACTGCCTACGGTGAATAGAGAATTATGTAGTACCATTGGTAGTACGTAACTCAATGGTAGTACGTATTAATAAATTTCAGTTCTTCTTGAGTTCATATGAAATGTTTACTTTTATCTACAAGTTGATGAGATTTATGTATTAACGAAGAACAGTTTTTTTTCTACGAGTAACAACGTACATGAAATAGAAGTCTTAAATTTTATAAATTAATAAAATAATGTTAATTGTAAATTATAAGTATAAAAACATAACCGCATTACTTATATTGGAGCGAAATAAATCCCTTGGGCTATGGTGCAATACACCTGTTAACTCGATTTTTAAACTTTTAGGGGAAATCAAGAATACACTTTAATTTAGTACCATAAATCCAATACCAACAATGCAATATTTACGCAGATATTCACGCATATTTCAATATTCTTAATTTATTGATTCTTCAGATTTGTATTGCATTAGTGTTACCAACAATGTAATATTTACAATAATAATAAGTTTATTATTTGGTCACAATTCCCACGTTATAATTTCAATGTAGAGGACGGAAAGCTGTACCTAGAACATTTCAGGGTTCAATCAACATTTCATTGTTGTATTTGTATAAACAATAAGCCTTAAAATAAACACTATGTGCCTATGAACAACAATTAGCTGATACTTCAAATGATTGTACGTATTAAAAAAATAAAGTTATTATAAAGTTCAATATTTAATTTGTATTTTTTAGCTTATTTTTTAATGCATTAAAATTAATAATAAATTCTATCAGTATTTTTATAATTGTATAAATATAATATATATAGGGTGATTCATTAAAAATGCTCATCCCTTTTTTATGTTAATATCATGCATTTATTTTTCAGATTTTTAGGATATGTACCGCTTAAGGAGTATCCTGTGGCAATATTAACTTCTTTTTTCAAACGGGAGTACCTACAATTTTTTTTTCCATACAATTATTCAATTAATTTTCTGGAACTTTAGATGTGTTACATAATCAAAATTCGGACCAAAACATTTTTTGTAGTTATCCAACTTCACTAATGCAAGTGTTAATTTCTTTGATTTCAACAGGAGAATATTATAATTTAATTGGTACTTAAATTATATTATTATTTATTATATTAATATGTTGAAACTTGTAATGCCAAATTTGTCAATTTATTTACGTAATCCTCAACTTTTTCGAGACAGTAAGCAATTAATGTATGATAATATGCCTATCACGGTTATCATAATAATTATCAAATATTTATTGCGCCTGCACGGCTATTCGTAAGCAATATAAATGACTTTCTTGAAGGTATATCGAATAATGGCAAAAAGAAAATAAATAATAATAAATTAATAATTATTTATTTTAAATTTTTCATACTCAATTTTAATTTTAAACAATTCTGAACGTATTGCTTCAAATTTTGGCGATGTTACATCAAAAGATGCAGAAAATTTAACTGAATAATAATTTGCAAATTTGCATGGTCTTGTACAATACACATAGATTTACCAAACATCCTTAAGTTGTTAAATTGATTAATTGTAAAAGCTCTCAATATAAAATGTCTTGTTCTAGGTAGGTTGCTACTAAATACTTCAATATCATATTAGAAAAAAAAAAACAACACATAATATGAATAAGGTACCTATGTAAAACAATTCTGAAAACATTTTAATAGTTTGAAATTTCTAGTTAATCTGCAAATAACAACAAGACAAATAATGTTATAAATGTTATAATCATGTAACCTTTAATATTCATGTTAAAATATAAGAAAAACAATATCAAATTATAATCTACATTAAGTTGTATTCATTATGATAATTATAGTAATCAATAATATTTTTTCCGAGAATATAAATTTAATTAGGTAATTGTTTTGTTAATCATTATGGAAGTCAAAAAAACAATTATAATTTATTTCCAATATAAAATGTTCAATTCAATAACAATACACGTACGTTCTTAAAATTGTTGGTGGCATTTATTTCTAGCTTGATGAACTGAATAATACCATAAAGTATTGATTTGTGTGTCGGTCAAACTCACTCACACACTAATTAATAAGTTAAGCATTAAAATATGCTAACACAATTAAGTTTGTATTAACTTACAAGTATTTAGTAAAGAGTGATAATTATAATTAACATGAATGTAGCAAAAAAATAACGGTAATACTAATAACAGAAATAACATATCAACGAATTAATAAAGAATGAATACACAGTATAAATTATGAATTATGAGAAATGAGAATAATTCAATGTATGATTTCAAAAATGAATGTATTTTTATATTCTTTTATATCCTCAGAATTAGGGAAAAACAATCGTTTATTATTATTTTCGTTCCGTTAGTACATAATAAATACCAAGAATATTAAAAAAAAAAAAATTAAAATGATTACACTCCTTCCTAATATTAAACTTAATTCATGCCGTTATTAATAAGATAGTTTAAAATATAACAATTTTTCATATAATAAGTTCTTTTTTCTCTCTTTATACAATATATTTCATTTTCAGTTCTCTATTAATGGGGTCAAAACTCACGATTTCCGTCTCTACATTAACTCTCACTCATCATTCGTAAAAGCTCTAGATATAATTAATTTATAATAAATAATCATAAATTACTTAAAATAATATAAAAATATTTGTTTAAAGAACACAAAATATCCAAGAAAATCGGTGATTACAGTTAAAATAATAATTATATATAAAATTCACATGTAGTGAAAACGACAGTTTTCAAAATGTGAATTTTGAATTAGACATAATTCAAAACCTTAAATTAAGCCAAAAATATTTCGTGCCAAATAAACAAATAGGTATAAAAAGTTTAATTTCCGTAATATAATTGAGATGGAACCAAATAAAATTACTCTTAAAACGGGTCTTAGTATAGTTAATAGTCTGCTTGAAATTGATTTCATTGTAATATATAAATATTTTTTAGAATCATATTTTATGTAGGTCAAAGTGTTTTCAACTAGAAAATAGAGAAACCGTTACGCTAAATTACGGACTCTATGAAATAGATATACTCTCGAATATTCTGTTGTATCTATTAATAATAAATCTTATATATATATATATATATATATATATATATATATATATATATATATATATATAAATCAATAA